>CAUYRH010140037.1:0-67076 GCA_963574655.1 Perodicticus potto
GCGCCTGTAGTCCCAGCTACTTGGGAGGCAGAGGCAGGAGACTCGCTTGAGCCCAGGAATTGGAGGTTGCTGTGAGCTGTGATGCCACGGCACTCTACCCAGGGTGACAGCTTGAGACTCTGTCTCAAAAAAAAAAAAAAAAAAAAGATGCCATTGGAGCAGAGATCTGAGTACTAGTGAACTATGCAGTTGTGGGGGGCACAGTGTTGTTAAGAGTGGGAAGAGCGGATGCAAAGGCCCTGTGGTGGGGCACGGGGGTGTTGGCTGGGTTCAAGAACTAGAAGGAAGCCCTTGGAGCTGGAAAAGAGAGTAGTAGAGATGAGAAGAGAGAGAAGGAATGGGGGTCAGATCATCTAGCAGCTTGAAGACCCGTTACGATCTTGGGTTTTATATTCTGAGAGAGATAAGTGCCCTTTTGTAGCTTTAAGTGTGGTCAGACTCTAGTTGTAAAGAACTACTCTGGCTGCTGTGTTGAGAACAAGCTGTAGGGGACATAAGGGCTGACCTGGGAGAACAGTCAGGAGGTCACTGTAATAATCTAAAGGGGAGGTGACAGGACTGAGGCTGGCTGTGGAGGCTGTGAGAGGGGTGGAAGGTAAATGGCCCAGGAGCTGGACTAAGATGCTCCGATGGAGGGGATGAGGCGTCGTGGGTGGAAAGAGAAACAGCGGTAGGATCTGCATTGTGGGGTGGGGGGTGGCGGGCAGCTGGAGGTTCCAGCCAGAGAGGTCCACATTCAAGATTTTAGAAGTCAGCACCTCCGGAGATGGCCGTGCTGAGGATATGCTGCTCAGGGCACCGCAGAGTGAAGAGGGCAGCAGGTGACAGGGTGGAGGAGGTCCAAGAGCAGAGTTGATGCTGAAATCTTACGACAGTTTCCCAAGCAGCACCCTGGGGCTGTGGAAGAGAGGGAGGAGAGGAGGAGAAAGGCATTCATCTTTCTGAGCCACCCTAACCATGGCCTTGGTGGTATTCTACCCAACCACTGGCAGACTTGGCCATGGGGAGCCCAGGAGGGGACTAGCACCAAAGCCGGGGGGCTCTGCCATGTGTAGGGCTTCCTTCTGAACTCTCCACTACTCAATGAAAAACCTTTTAGGCTTTGTCAGCCCCCGGGGTGAACCTTATGGTGAGTGGGTTGGAATGGGGAGGAGCAGCTCTGGAGATGGCTGAGAGGGGCAGGGTGAGGGGAGCAGCTGAGGAAAAGTCTGGGCTCTGTAAGGAAGGAGCCCTTGGCTGAAGCTCCTGAAGGCTGAGCCCTGGCAGGGAGTGGCACCTTCTGGGGACTTGGCTGCCTCACCGGCTGTCTAGTGTGCTAGAGGAGGGCCCAGGGTGCGATCCCTGTTTGCTCCCTACGCACAGAACAGACAGTGACAGACAAAGCTCCATCTGCTCATATCCCTGAGGGGGCGGGGCTGACGAGAGGCAGGGTGGGCACTGGGCAGAGCCCATGTGAGTGTGTGGGTGCATGCGTGCGTGTGTTGTATGTTTCCATCCATGCTGTTTTTGCAAAGGACTCCATGGTTTAAGAGCAGCTTCTCACTGCTACAGTTAGAGGAGACTTTTAAACAGCCAAAATAAACAGCCCAAACTAAAAATAGTTACTTCTTAAAATTTGAGGTCTGTGCAGGAGAAGCTTGGATAAATCAAAACAGTTTCTTTGGTGGTGGAGGACAAGAGGGTGTCTTCAGGCCTTATTTGATTTTTAGGCACAGCAGACGTTCCTTACCTGTAATGTTTGCACAAACTGGGGAAAGGTCTTGGGAAGAGTGTCAGTTAGAACTCTCTGCAATGGTAGAACTGTCTGCCCTGTCCAATACAGTAACCACCAGCCACACATGTCTATTGGTCACTTGAAATGTGGCTGGTGAAACTGAGAAACTGAATTTCTGATTTTATTTATTTTGGATTGTCATTCAAACAGCCACATGTGGCTGGTGGCTACCATACTGGACGGCACAGGTCTAGAACAATGGTGGTCATCCTTGTTGGCATATAAGAATCACCTCTGAGCCCAGCCCCAAGCCCTAAAAGCTGATTTCATTGGCCTGGATGGGGACCCAGCAAAGATAAATATAGATTTTTAAATTTCTCCCTGTGGATGAAAGCCCAGGGAAAAGCTGCCCAACAGAGTGTTGCTTGACAGGGAAACCACTTTGCTGGGACTGGTCTACCTGCAGATATTTGGAAGATAAAACAGTGACCTTTTTTGTCCCAGGACTTTTTAAAGGGCTTCTCCTATAATGTGGCCTAAAGGAGAAGCTTGAAGGGAACAGGGAAAAGTTGCTCCCACACACCCAACGCCCACTCTTTACGAGCCTTGGTCCCAGTTTTGGTTCTGTGGCAGAGAAGCACCTACTGTGGGGACATCAGACTCCCCCAGAGGAGCTTTGGCCCTGGAAGAGGGGACTTCCCGGAGGGTCGCCCCCAGCTTTGGAGTGACAGGGATGTGACCCCACTTATAATGATGAGCAGGTATTTTCCAACACACCCTTTTCAGGGATGTCCCCAGTGTCAAGTATCCCAGACGTGCAGGAAGACCCCGAGCCCTTGTTACCTGTAGATGCCTGTGGGAGATGAGAAGGGACCTCTCTGCGTCCAGTCTTCCCTCCCCGTCTCACTCCCTTGCCCAGCCTCTTGCCTCACATCCCCACAGAGCTTCTCCCACCTGCCCCTGATTGACACCATGTGGGGTCCTCTTCCCCTGCCTCTCTATCTTTTTCTCTCTTTAACCCTTCTGTGTGTCTGTCCTTTCTGACACATCTATCTCTTCGCCTCCCTCCCTCCTGGCCCTCTTTCTCTCTCTCCTCTCCTTCCCCTCCCCTCGTCTCTTTTCTCCACAGACTTTCCTGGCCTCCAGCGGGGGACTGTATTGCCTGGGTGGAGGCTGCGGGAACGTTGTAATTCCAGGCTGCATGGGCCTGCCAGCACGCACGCCCGCCAGCTCCTGCCCTGCGCTCGCATGCCTAGGCCTGGCTGCGTGGATTGCATGGGGTGGATCAGCACTCAGGCCTCCTTCCCCAGAGCAGGCCCCACCGAGGGTCTGGGCTTAGGGTGGGGCAGGGGCTCGGTGGACGGACGTGCATGGATATTGTGGCTTCCTCATAGCCCTGGGAAATGGAGTGAGGGTTCACTCCGGCCCCCTCTCTGCAGATGGGATCGATCACAGTCCAAAGAGAACTGTGATTGCTGGCAAAGGACCTTAGTGACAGTTCATCAGGCACAAGGCCTTTGGGGACTCAGGAAGCAGAGCAGGGAGGTCTCTCCCCTTGCAGAGTAATTCGTGTGTCTAAGGCTGGCACAGGGCAAAGGCTTGCCTGGCTTAGAACAGCCGTGTGCAGGGTGGGAGTGACGGGAGCCGCCACATTGAATTTATGGCAATTGAGCAGCCAAGCTTCGGGGAACCTTTGCACTGGGAGGACACTAGGGGAGGGAGCCCAAGAGGGCCACCAGGCTCCTCAGCTCAGTGGCAGCTTGAGGTGAAAATGAGCAGAGCAGGAGGCCCCAGAGGGCAGGCAGTGGGTCTGGCTGCAGCCTCATCCCAGGCTCATCCCTGCTGCTGCCCCTAGCATGGGCTCACACACTGCTGGGAGCATATATCCTCCTGGCAGCCTCCCAGCTGACCAGCCCCAGAGACTGTCCCATGCTAGTGGACAGCAGGGGCCAAAGGTGGGACTGGAACTGTTCCCCACTGCAAACATCACCCAAACACACACACACTGCACCTCGCACCCGCCCCATCCTGCCCCTCACCCCTCTGAGGAACTGTCCCCAGACTGACCTCTGGGGCTGCCACCTCACAGGACCCAGATGAGAGCGCCCGCATCTCCAGTGCCTTCTTCCGCCTGTTCCGAGTCATGAGGCTGATCAAGCTGCTGAGCCGGGCTGAGGGTGTGCGCACCCTGCTGTGGACGTTCATCAAGTCCTTCCAGGTGCCAATGCCACCAGGCGGGCAGGGGCCAGGCTGGAGTCTGCACAGGAGTGGGTGGGGTCCTAGGTGGAAAACTGCAGTTATGCGGAGAGGCCACTAGGGACGCCCCCGTCAGCCTGGGGGAGGGGCGGCAGAGGTTGGGGTTGGGAGACCAAAATAGGCAGGGCCCAGGCAAGCTAACAGAGGGCCAGGCTGCGGGGCAGGTGGTGGCGCCCCATGGCCTGACTCCCACCTCTCCTGTAGGCCCTGCCGTATGTGGCTCTGCTGATTGTCATGCTCTTCTTCATCTACGCTGTCATCGGCATGCAGGTAAGTGGCAGGCCAGCCCAGGCGGAAACTCAACACGGATCTTGGCCAAGTTAGAGGGGGGTTGTTAGTGCACCCTGGGGAGCCTAATCAGCACTCAGGCTGGACCCTCCACACTCCCTGCTTGGTCCATCCTGGCAGCCCAGGGTCTCAGCTGCACAGCTAGGAAAGGAGGTCGTGCACCTCCTTTAACCCCTGGCGTCTGCAGGGCTAGAAGCTTAGAAGTGATCTATAAGGAACTCGGCGCAGATGGACATCAGAGGCCAGATCATGTCTTTAAGGCCAGACCTGAAGCCCAGATGGTCTCAGTCCACACTCACCTACAGGCTTCCCTCAACCCCCAGACTGACTCCCAGGTCTACTTGCTGCTGGGAAAACTGGTCCCCCCACCTACTCTTCTTTGGTTTGGTGGGGCAAACTTCATCCGATTTAGAAAATAATCCAATTTATTTGGCTTCAGGTGTAATGTGGCCTGAAGTGAAGGGGACTTGGGGGAGGCAGGGGTGAAAGTGGGGAGGAGGTTGGGCAAGAGAAAGCAGTGACAGATGAACTCAGGGGACACTTTTATCTAGGTTGCAAAGTCAGAGCCCTTTGTGATTTGCAGATGTTTGGAAAGATCGCCATGGTGGATGGGACTCAAATAAACCGGAACAACAACTTCCAGACCTTCCCACAAGCTGTGTTGCTGCTGTTCAGGCATGAGCCCCCACCCCACCCCACCGCCAGGGCAGCTCTTGCCCTGCTCCAATATGCACAGAGCCAGGGCTGGCTTCACAGTGTGTGACCTGTGCAGTGATGCAGGGCCAGCATTGAGAGGGGTACCCTGCTTGGTTTAATGCTCTGCCGTCACTGTCTTCAGGATTTTAACCCTCTTTTAACAAGTAGCCCTGCACTTTCAGTTTCCATGGGGACCCTCCACTGAGCAGATTGCTGCATATTCCTCTAATCTCTTGCCACTGAAGCAGGAGACAGAGGTCAAATGTCCTTTCCTGGACATTGAGGTGGCTCCCGGAGTAGGGAGAGGCAGCGTGAAGAACTGGCTCCAGGGGAGAGAGTTGGGGAGCAGGAGCCGGGGAGGGGTGAAGAGGCCAGAGCTTGGATCACAGAGGATCCTGGGCTGCAGCTTGCTGGCAGTGCAGGAGCTGGGCAGAGGAAATGAACCAGCCAGCACTGGAACAGTCCTCCTCCAGACAAGGCCAGGAGACACAAGTGCCTCAGGGTCCACCTCGGCACAGCCTATCAAGGACTCCATGACGTCACAGTGGCTGCAGCCCTGATGGCACAGGAACAGAGATCACCACCTTGCCAGGCCCACCTCCCCACCACACACCCTGCACCTCAGCTGCAAACCCGGGGCTGCCCTGGTCTGCCTGCTCCAGCAGAGAAGGGAGCTCCCTGAAATGAGATTTTATTACACACAAAGGGTTGGGAAGTTGTGGACTCAGGCTGAGGAAGGGAGGCACCTTCCAGCTGGAGGTGAAGGGATGTTGTCTACAGAACAGTGGGTAGCAGTTACTTGAAAAGCACCAGCTTGTGCATGTACAAGCACTGTGAGATTCCTCCCTGGATAGCTACACTGCACAAAGTGTGAAATCTGAGGGCTGCTTTTACGACTCACTTAGCTAGAGTGGGTGGTGGTGTCAGGAGAGCTGGGTTCAACTGTGGGGTTTCCTTGGTGACTCTGAGGCTGAGATGACGTCTGACCCTGCCTTGCTTTGGTCAGCACAGCACAGCACTCTGTCTTGCTGCTCCCCCTCCAGTGACATGAATCTATTTTGTCCCTCTATCTAAGAAAACATTTCTAAGTTTAGCTCCTGCTTGTAGCACCCGTTAGGGTAGAGCAGAGGGACTGCTGCACAGAGGGGAAACTGAGGCCCAGCACACACTGAGCAACTCAATGAACCCATAGATCTGACCTCCCTGCTTCTGGGGAGCGCCCCGTTCTGCTCATCATGCCACACCTTGCTCCCACCAGGCTGACAGCCTCCTGAGGGTCCGCACGAGAACGAACAGGTAACAGGAGCCTCTCTCCTCCAGGTGTGCGACAGGTGAGGCGTGGCAGGAGATCCTGCTGGCCTGCAGCTACGGGAAGTTGTGTGACCCGGAGTCGGAGTATGCCCCAGGGGAGGAGTACACATGTGGCACCAACTTCGCCTACTACTACTTCATCAGCTTCTACATGCTCTGTGCCTTCCTGGTGAGACCCCGGCAGGGCCTGGGCTGGGGAGAGGCTTTGATGAGCTGAGGCAGGAGGAGGCTGCCCTCTTCCTCCATCTCAGGGACGCAGGTAGCTCTAGTCAGATTGTTTCTTCTTTCTTTTCTTTCTTTCTTTCTTTTTCTTTTTTTGAGACAGAGTCTTGCTATGTCACCCTCGGTAGAGTGCTGTGGCGTCACAGTTCACAGCAACCCCAGACTCTTTGGCTTAAGCGATTCTCTTGCTTCAGCTTCCAAAGTAGCTGGGACTACAGGAGCCTGCCACAACACCTGGCTATTTTTTTTGTTGCAGTTGTCATTGTTGTTTTAGGAGGCCCAGGCCAGGTTTGAACCTGCCACTCTTGGTGCATGTGGCCGGTGCCATAACCACTGTGCTATGGGCACTGAGCCATCAGATTGTTTCTTATTCCGGTGATCTTGGATGTGGCTTTGTTCTGTGAGTGTTTCTTCATGCCCCAGAGGGGTTAGCAAAAGTTTTTACTTTTTTTTTTTTTTCTGGTTAGAGATCAGTAATCAAAAGGAATTTAATGAGTCTCTGCCCTAAGTAGATAGGGGCTTCCTATAAAGCCACTTACACCATGATTTGAAAGAGAAAGTTTTGCCACATTATGAAGGAGTGAGATTCTGGAAACAGGGTCTCATGGAAGATCCCTGCATGGGTTAGAAACAGACCAGATCATTTTGAGACTGCAGGGTTGCCATCTGTTTGAACGGGAAGCAAACAGCCAGCAGCATCCACTGGGCCCTTGTTCCTAAACCTTTTTCTTTCTTATAATCACTGGAAAGAGTTTTTTGAGCCTATGACGTATGTCAGATGCTGGGCTTGGTGCAGGGGTTAGTAACATGCCTAAGATACCATCATGGCCCTGCGGGACCTCTTAGGGTACAAGGGGAGTCCGTGTGTAATAAAAACCTGCAATTCAAAGGGACACCCGATATATACATAAAAGGCAAGAGCAGTGACAGGGGCTTTGTCCCAGTGGGCAGAAAGGCAGGGAGAACATCTCTCCAGGAGGCGGGCAGGAGGCTAAGGTTGGAGTACCTTCCTAATAGGTTGCTTGAGCTGGCTTTTGAAGAATAAATACCACCCTCCCCCCTGACAGAGGCCACTGTTTGTGCAAGGGTGCAGCAATGGGACACAGTGTTTCATGCGTGTGTGTGTGTGTGTGTGTGTGTGTGTGTACGTTGTTCAGAAGGGCTGGGACGGAGGGCACATGTAGGGAGAAGCTGTGGAGCCCACACCCAGTGGCCACCTCCCAGTTTCCCCATCCACCTCTGTACCACCTGCTTTTCTGTGTTGGAAACCCTTGGTTCTCCTCTTGCAGATCATCAACCTCTTTGTGGCTGTCATCATGGATAACTTTGACTACCTCACTCGGGACTGGTCCATCTTGGGACCTCATCACCTGGATGAGTTCAAGGCCATCTGGGCAGAGTATGACCCTGAAGCAAAGTGAGTCCCGTCTTTAGGCTCTGTGCTGGGCCCTCTCTAAACTGTTTGCCCCTCCATCCTAGACCCTGGTGAGTCCCACAGTGAGTTACTCTCCAGGATTAATGAGTGAGCTTCTCCTCCCCGCTGCATTTACCCAAAGTCCCAGATCAGAGAGTCAGAGCCTTTAGGAATTCCACAGCCTCCCAGAGTGGAAACCCCTTTGACTTTCCTGACAAATGACCACCCAGCTTCTGCTCTGACACTCCCAGGAGTGGGGAACTCAGTACCTCCTCGGGCACTCTAGATTCTGGCTACTCAAAGTGTGGTCCACTGACCAGCAGCATCTGAGCTTGATTAAAATGCAGAGTCCAAGCCCTGCCCAGACCGCATCAGAATCTTCATTGCTATTAACCTGATCCCAGGACATTCATATGTATATGAAACTTGGGGAGCACTGCTCTCTTGCATTCCTCCCCTCAAAATCACGAGCTCATATTTCATGAATATTTCCCAGGCATCAGACACTGTACTAAACGCTGCAAGTATCATTTCACTTAGTCTTTCTTTACAACAACAATGGCACAGGTCTCCTCCTCATCTCAGTCTCAGATGAAGAAATAGGCTCAGAGAGGTTAAGTAACTCACCCTGGGTCATACAGCTAGCAAGAGGTGGCACCAAGATTCAGTGCAGGTCTGTCTGGTGCCCTTAGCAGCTGTGTTTTGAAGTGCTTACATCAGACAGATCAAAACCTACCCACCTCTACCTGCCACCCACAAGTCCTAACTCGGCCCTCCAGAGAGAGCAGGAAATGTTCAATCTCTTTCTCATATCCAGCCCATTTGGAACTCAATAGGACCCTCCAAAACCGTTTTTTCTCATACAACACACACCTGCTCCTCTCACCTTGTTCAACTCTTCATCTGACCTTCCTGGTTGCCCTGATTTAAGCTTATTCTGGGGGTCATGGTCCCAATGAAAATGTGGTTTTCAGCGCTGGAGATGTTTCTGAAAAGGGGCTTCCACCTCCCTTGATCTATACCCTCTACTTAGAGCCCCCATTATCTTGACCAGAACCTAAGAAAGGTCTTGTGATGGGAAAAATGAGGTCCTGATTCCAGATGTGGAGATCCCATATCCATGAGAGTGCCCCAGAAAAGAGAGCCCATTTCTGGGTGATAATGAATCCAAACATTGCCTTCTCTTTTAAACAGGAGCAGGGTGGGCTCTGACTTCCTAAACACAGTTAGAAAATAAGGAAATGTTCCCCTGTCATCTGGCTGTCTTCCCCTTTGTTCATTTTCTGAGCAGGGTGTTGGAGGGAAGCCTGGGTGGGGCTGCCCATCGAACAAGTCCATTGTCCTCTCACAGGGGGAGAATCAAACACCTGGACGTGGTGACCCTGCTGAGAAGGATCCAGCCCCCTCTGGGGTTTGGGAAGTTCTGCCCACACCGGGTAGCCTGTAAGGTAACCAGAGGAGCAGCCCCTGGGAGAGGAAGAGGAGCATGGGGCAGGGATTTCCTGGTCCCAAAGTCCCTCCCAGAGGACTTAAAGTCTAAACTATGTCCTCTCCCACTCATCGTTCCATCCCCTCACAAAGGGCAGTCCTGGACAGCTGGCACTCCCAGCCCTCATGTCCCATCCCCTCCCGGCCCACAGACCGGGTGAGGATGACCTGCCAAGCTTGGCCTGGTCCCAGCTCAGAGCAAGCCACTGCCTCTCCCTGCACAGCGGCTGGTGGGTATGAACATGCCCCTGAACAGCGATGGCACGGTCACCTTCAACGCCACACTCTTCGCCCTGGTCCGCACGGCACTCAAGATCAAGACCGAAGGTAAGGGCCATCCACGTGCAGCCCTTCTTTCTCTGTGAGGGTGCTTCCAACACAGACTGTGCCAGATCTTCAGAGCTCATGGGTGCACTGAAGGCCATGGGGAGAGGCAGAGAGAGGACTCCAGACCATGGCCACAAAGTCCTCTTGCCCCTCCGGCCTGAGAGGGAACCTGAAAGTTCTCTGCAGGGCAAAGGTCATTGAAGGTCTGTTCACACTCTTCAGTTGTATTGTGGGAGACACAGAGAAATGCCAGCACTAGGCAGAGGAGGGTGAGCAGGGACAGTGGAGGACTAGTCTACGTTAGGGGTGGGCGAATAGGGGCAGGTGAGGGCCAGTGCTAGGGCGGGGGTGGGGGAGCAGGAACAGAAGACACCCAGTGCTAGCTCAGGGATGGGTGAACAGGGACAGGGTGGGCCAGTGCTAGGTCCTGGGTGAGTGGGCAGGGACAAGGGGGGACCAGTGCTAGGTCAGAGGTGGGTGAACAGGAACAGAGGAGGGACAGTCCTAGGAACAGAGGAGGACCAGTGCCAGGTCAGAGGTGAGTGAGCGGGGATGGGGAGGGCCAGTGTTAAGTTAGGTGGGGGTGAACAGGGACAGAGGAGGGCGAGTGCCAGCTCAGGGGTGGGTGAGCAGGAACAGAGGAGGGACAGTGCCAGCTCAGGGGTGGGTGAGCAGGGATAGGGGAAGGCCACTCCTATCCCCTAGGCGGGGGTGAACAGGGACAGAGGAGGGTGAGTGCCAGCTCAGGGGTGGGTGAGCAGGGACAGTGCTAGGTCCTGGGTGGGTGAGCAGGGACAGAACTGGGCCAGTGCTAGGTCAGGTGTGGGTGAGTAGGCCCAGAGGAGGACCAGTGCTAGCTTAGGCATGGGTGAAACAGACTGGGAGGGCCAGTGCTAGGTCCTGGGTTGGTGAGCAGGGACTGGGAGGGCCAGTGCTAGGTCCTGGATGGGTGGGCAGGGACTGGGGGGGCCAGTGCTGGGTCCTGGGTGGGTGGGCAGGGACTGGGAGGGCCAGTGCTGGCACAGGATTCAGTTCTGGGCGGGAGCAGAGGATGCACTCAGGTAGGGAGCACTGGGCAGGCTGATAAACTTGAGAACCAGGGAGACGAGCATGGTGTGATTAGGAGAAGTCAGGGTAGGGTCTTGCTTTTCTCCCCAAGCCCTCTGTCAGGGCTCTACTGCAACAGGGCCATCTCCACATCAGGACCATTGCAGGAGTCTGAGACAGCCACAGAGCAGGTTTCCTTTCCCCTGCCTTTCCCTCGCCCTAGGTAACTTTGAGCAGGCCAATGAAGAGCTGAGGGCCATTATCAAGAAGATCTGGAAGAGAACCAGCATGAAGCTTCTGGACCAGGTCATCCCCCCAATAGGAGGTGGGTGCTGCTTTGGGAGACCAGAGTCCAGGGGCAGCTGAGAGAAACAAGTCAGGGGGCTTCTCCAGGTGGCCCCATGGGAACCTGAGGGTTGCCCGGCCCTTCCGTAGATACCTTAGGTAGACCCCATGGGCTGCCTCAGGGTGGAAAGTGCCCACTGTCCAAGTCAGTAGGATGAGGGACGGGCTGGGTGCCCAGGCCCGGCTACAGCTGGACCCACTATGAATCCAGTGTTAGATCCCCCAGGTTCAGGATCTCTCTTGTTGGTTCCCCTATAGATGATGAGGTGACAGTGGGGAAGTTCTACGCCACCTTCCTCATCCAGGAGCACTTCCGGAAGTTCATGAAGCGCCAGGAGGAATATTACGGGTATCGGCCCAAGAAGGACATTGTACAGATCCAGGTAAGGTCCAGGGGCTCCCCTGCTGAGCCAGGTCTCTGCACTCCAGTTCCTGTTCCGGGTCCTTAAGAGCCAATGATGGTGACAGAGGAAAGAAGCGAGCCCAGAAGAGTGAGGAAATGAGATGACAGTCCTGGGAAGTCCACAGTGGAGGACATTCAACCTCAAGAGAAGAACCAGGAGCTCTTCATCTCCGGAATGTAGGATCAAAGAAAATAGGATTTGGTCACAGGAGAGATGAGTTAGATATTAAGAGCAGTGGTCTCCAAAAAATACAGATTCCCCAGGGGGCACTTACAGTGCTCCACCGGGTATGAAAAGAAAACTTTAGAACTTTGTTTTATCTCATCTGCTTTTTATTTCTAGTGTTCATTATAATGCACAGAATTCACAAATTCCAAAAGTACACATGAATTTGGGCTGTGTACTCAAAAATTGATTGAATTATCATTTTCTCATAACATTTAAAAATTTCAAGTATAATACACAAACATTTTTTTGTTCTGAACTGGTTGAGCGTAACTCCAATGCGATGTTCCATCATCCAGAACTCTCTAATTCCTCTTTCAAGGCATTGTGTGTATTCAAGGCATAAAGTGTATTACAAGGTTATTCTCTTACATAATTCTTGTACGTAACCACAGTTTAATCATCAAAATGAGGACATTAACACTGATATATTACCACATTCTTATCCATTTCAAGTTTCACCAACAGTCCAAATAAATGTCCTTTATAGCACAAGGATCCAACTCAAAATCACATTTTGCACTTAGTTGCCATTTTTCTTTAGTGTCCTCCATCTAGGACAGTTCCTTACTCTTTCCTTGAGACAACATCAATGCTTTTGAAGATTACAGACCAGTTTGTCCCTCAGTTTGGGTTTGTCTGGTGTTTCCTCAGGCTAGAATCTAGATTTAAAATATGCATCTTGAATAGGAATGCTTCATAAGCAATGCTATGTTCTCACTGCAAACTCTCAGGTGACCCCAATATTGATTTGTCTCACTTCTGGTGATATGAGCTTTGATTCACTCAAAAAAATATCTTGATGGCATGTATAATCAAAATAGAAGGCTGTACTGGGTAAAAAAAGTTCTCAACCTATAGCCTAAGATATCCCCACCCATGACATCAAGAAAAGACACCTTAGGAATAATTATCGTGTGGGCTATCCCAGAGGCCAGAGTAGGGACTGGTGATCTCATAGGGCCCAGGGACACTGAGTGAGCCACAGTGAGAGTGGAGCCTGAGTTGGGGCTTCCAGAGAGCCCTGGCTGCAAGGCTTTGAAATGGGTGGGCCTGGAAGCAGCTCTGGTCTCCTCTCCAGGACTGAAGGGGTGACAGTGTCACTTCACCATCCCCAGGCTGGACTACGGACCATTGAGGAGGAGGCAGCCCCTGAGATCCACCGTACCATCTCAGGAGACCTGACTGCTGAGGAGGAGCTGGAGAGAGCCATGGTGGAGGCTGCGATGGAGGAGGGAATATTCCGGGTGAGGGGGGTGCCTGATAGTCTAGACACAGTGGGTGGTAATGTCTCACAGAGGAGGCCAGGAGTCTAGCCATATAGAGGGGCATGTGGGGCTAGATGCCCCTCTCCGCCTCTCCACCCACCTTTCTTGGAGCTCCATAACCCAACCTCCTCAAGATGTCAAATAACAGACCCTTTCCCCCATCCCTTGCCAAACCTCACCTCTTTCCTCCCTTCCACAAACCTAAGGCAGCATTCTAGACCCTGTGACCCCGCGGATCAAATGTCCCATTGGTCTTGTTATGCCAGTCCTCAACCTGGTATAGTGTTTCTCACAGCACTTTAGAGCTGGAAGTTCTTTAATGACCACCTAGTTACACCTTTCAGGTCATTTATCAGGAAATGGTGGCCCAAAGAGACAAACTTAGATGTCTAATATTGCTTAGTAAATTAGTTTCAGAACCCAGTTCTGCAGACCCCCCTTTCGGGCTCCACTGACTGCACACATGCCCTTATCTGTATGTCCATGTCTCCTGTTTGGTTCCATGGGCAAGTCCTATCAGCCCAGCCCCATCAAATTGAGAACTTCCTAAGGGTGGGGACTCTCTTCTCCTTCTGGTCTCACTGCTTAGTCCTTTCTGCTCTAGCCCTCGAGGATGTCTCCTAATACCATCACTTGTTCACAACAACATTATCCTAGGTGGTAGCCCCTGGTACGTGCCCTGCCCTCTTCCCTGATTGCTCTTCTCATTGCCCCTAGAGGACTGGCGGCCTGTTTGGTCAGGTGGACAACTTCCTGGAAAGGACCAACTCCCTGCCCCCTGTCATGGCCAACCAGAGACCACTCCAGTTTTCTGAGATAGAGTTGGAGGAGTTGGAGTCACCTGTCTTCTTGGAGGACTTCCCTCAAGATCCAAGGACTAACACTTTGGCTCGTGCCAATACCAACAATGCCAACGCCAATATTGCCTATGGCAACAGCAACCATAGCAATAGCCAGGTGTATTCCAGGTAGTGGTGGCAAAAGGAAATTGCCAACCTTGGGTGTAGGGATACTGGAAGAAGACTGGGAAGACAATGTTAGCAGGTTCCAGGTTGCACTAGAAGGGGGTAGCCAGAAATTGCAGGGTGTCCTTTGTTTACCTTTGTGCCCTTTGGGATCCATCCTGTACCTTAATTCAAGGGCAGGCTTGAACTGCAGAGACTCCCATGGCCAGGAGGGGGCAGCCTCATGCCAGCGATGGCTCAGGGCTGAGAGGTTCTTTTACTCCACCTACTGCTGGTCTAGGAACTGAGATGTACGGAACATATTATAGGTTAGGAGAGGGCCTTCAGCGACAACACATACTACAAAAAACTGTGGACAATAAGGTTCAATCATTGGATTTCGGTTTCGAGGAGACCGACTGTGCTGGGTGGTTCCCATCTCATCAGCCTCAGACTGTAGACTAAATATAATCTGTGATTTCGTAAGTGTCATGAAAAACAGCAATAATCTGTGATTTCATAAGTGTCATGAAAAATAGCAAGAGGAGGAGGAGAGCTTCTTGAGAATCATAAACTAAGGGCTGGGCTCAAAGCAGAGTTTCTGTTCTAGACAGAAGGCCACAGTTGAATGGAAGTGTCTTTGTCCTGACCCTCAGGCGTGGGCAGGACAGGGCAGAGGGCAGGGGAGCAGCCAGCCCATGGCCAGGGCTGCCTGCACCCACTTCCAGTCAGGGAGATGCCTTGAATTCAGCCCACAAGCCTGAATGGCACATGTACCTTTGGGTCACCACAGTGCAAGATGCCTTGGAAATACATCAGGAGTGAGCCCTGCCCTGGATGGTGATATAGTCTTGTTGTGGGGACATACTCTGCGATATGATTGTGACCAAATAGTTTCAGAGGCACCCTGAGAGTGCAGAGGGGCTATGGATCATCAAGGGCTAGAAAGGCCTAGAACTGCTCTCAGCCTCGGCTGTACATTAGAAACATAATAGGGAGTTTTCAAATATCCCAATCACGAGTCTCATTGTGGACTCTGGGGGTGGGACACAGCCACCACTAATCTTTAAAAATCCTCCAGGTGATCGATCCTATGTGCAACCAGGACTGAGAATGAATGTCCTAAAGGCTGGAAGG
Organism: Perodicticus potto; assembly: GCA_963574655.1. Classification (NCBI taxonomy): domain Eukaryota; kingdom Metazoa; phylum Chordata; class Mammalia; order Primates; family Lorisidae; genus Perodicticus; species Perodicticus potto. The sequence continues at coordinate 15,087 of CAUYRH010140037.1, forward strand.
CCGGAGCTGGGCCTTGGAAGATGAAGAGAATGTAGAAAGGGTGGAAAGAACCCCCAGAGTGGAGGCAGGAATGCACCTGGCTTATTCTCCCTAGAGAGTCAGGGCTGGCAGGGGCAGAGTGGAGGGCGTGTCAGCTCTCAGCCCTAGAATCAAGGCCACTGAGGAAAAAGGGTATTTGGGGCTACAGAGGGGCATGGACGGCAGGAGGCCAGCATCCCGCCCTGGTTCACCCATCCTTGCTTCCATTTCAGCGTCCACTATGAAAGGGAGTTCCTGAGAGAGACAGAGACACTTGCCACCACAGGAGGAGCCCTTGACCAATGCCGCGGGGCCCTGGGTCAGTCCCTTCTGTGCAAACAAGAAGCCAAGTCTTCTCCCAGAGGGGTCTGAGGAGTCTGTGTGTCCTTGCAGTCTGGGAACCTGTTAGGAGGGCTGGCTGGGGGTCTGTTGCGATGGGAATTGGCTGGGCCCAGGATTGGGAGAGCTGTCAGGGCCAGGTTGTCATCTAGGCAAAGGAGAAGGGTACTAGCTGAGCAGCCGAGAGAGTGGGAGGAGAGACGCCACAAGGGGCTTCCACAGGTCTTCTGGGAACCTCATCTTGCATCCCATGCCCCCCCAGTGTGGGGGTTCCTCCATGCCCTGGGTAGCCCTGGACACACTGACACCTTGGCCCTGGGGCCTTTCAGCAGATGACCCTGCACTCTCTCTGTAGGTTCTAGTCAGTGTGGCGGTAAGAGCCCCAAGGATGCCGGGGTCGGTAAAGGGTTCCTCCCCTACCTCCCAACATACATGCATGCACATTTTCGCACTCACACACACAGGATACTCCGAGCAACAGTTTGGTCAGAGCCCCCAGCCCAGATGCCCTCCCCAAACCCACAAGAACAGAGACCAGGGCCAGCAGAGCTGGGGTAGTCCTAGCTGGCCCGGAGTTGGTCGGGACCCATCCAGTGTCTACCCGCTAGACACCTTCTGCAGCCCCGAGTACCTCAAAGCCCTCAGAGTGTGGCTGGCCAGCCTGGAGGGGCTCTGTTGACACAGGGCTCCTGGTACAGTCAGCAGCCCCTTTATCCTCACCCCTTCTTGCCCACAGGACCCCATGGCAAGCCCTGTGTGGAAAAGTGGAGAGGACACCTGACCCAGAGGGTAGTGCCCGGAGGCCAGGCGTCTCCTGCCTGCCACCAGGTATCACAGGCAGAGGCCTGGGAGAAAATTCTAAACAGAGGCCCCACCTGGCCTAATACTCAGAGTCAGGGGAGGAGCAGAGGGGGTGGTGGTGAAGATATGTCTATCACTGCAGAAGGGCTTGCATTCCCTTTCTGTGGATCTTGGTTGAGGCTCCCTCAGAGGACCTGGGGTTTTTCTGGATCTGTGGCCTCCAGCATCCCCATGGGGGTCTTTGCTTTTGTGCGATTGGAACAGCACCCCAGGGCAGACCTTCCCATGCCTGACGAGAGAAGGCGCTCCATACCAGGTGAGGAGGCATACGAGGAAACACCCCATGGCGAGGGCACCAAGAAGAGGACTTCCACATACCTGGCTCCAGCTACAACCCAGCTGATCCAAGAGGTGAGCTGGGGGCTAGGACACAGCAGTGGGCTGCACTGAGGGGTGCAGCTGTGATGGCCGGCATCAACAGAGGGCAGGGTCAGCAAAGGCAGCTGCCCCGGAAGACCCCACTTAGCTTCCTCTCCTCCCTACAGGCTCTGGTTCGAGGGGGCCTAAGTACCTTGGCAGATGATGTTGGCTTCATCATGGCGACAGGCCAGGCCCTGGCAGATGCCTGTCAGATGGAACCAGAGGAAGTGGAAGTCGCAGCAGCTGAGCTATTGAAAGGACAAGAGTCCCAAGAGGGCATGGCCAGTGTCCTGGGGCACCTGAGCCATAGGTCCTCCCTGGACAGCCTCAACCAGCGTCAGGGCTCCCGAGAGACCCTCATTGCTTCCAGGCTGTGAAGCCCACACAGCATCAGCATGGGCTTAGAGCTAGCATGACCAACAGGGGTGGGGTGCTGGCATGGAGAAGGGCCACCCCACCACGGCAGCCTCCTCCCCTCAGTAGCTGGATACCTAGGCTGAGCAGAGGTGGTCAGGGATCCCCTCAAAAAGCCAGGAGGAAGTAAATGAACAGCCCCTTCCCCTCACCAGCAAGAAGCATGATTGGACGAGCTGCTAACGTCATTCAAAAAGGCCTGGTCGGTACCTGGCCTAAGGCCACTCCCACCAGCAGGATATTAAAGCCTCCAGGCCTATGGACACTGGCACCTGGCCTCTGCTGTCTCCTCTTTTAGACTCTTCTATGCTCAGTCTTTCCCCTCCCCTATCCCTTCCCCTGAGGCCTTGTCCGTGGGCTTGGGAGCCTGGGTCTGGCAACCAGAGGAGCTTTCTGGATTTTCATTCTGCATGATGCAGGAAACTTTTGTGGAAGTTCTCCAGTAAGTCCACGGTCAGGTCCACCAGCCAAGCAGCCCCAGGAAGGGCTGGTGGTTTTAGAAGCAGCCTCACAGCCTAGGTCACACTGCAGCCTACCTTCTCTGAAGTCATGACTGTGTCTCATTGGCCCTTGGAGCCTGCAGCTGTGCTGTGCTTATGGCCTTGAGTATCACAGCTCCGCAGTCTCCACGGCTCCTCCCATCTAGCCCAAGAAACGGCTGCTGACATACCTGATCTCCCGCCAGAGGTTGCTTTTAATGCATCCTATTTACAAAGTGCTTTCACACACCATATCCATTTTATTCTCACCACAACTTTGAAGGTAGGTGTGGATTCCGTGTTAAATGTGGGAGGTGAAGTGACACGCCCGTGGTGGGCAGCCAGGGAGAGGTGAGGTCAGGACTCCACACTGGGCCCTCAGAGACCCTGCCATTCTCTTCCCACTTCACTGGACCCTTGCTCTGCTCACCTCTCCGTCACTGAGCCAGCCTCCCCATGCAGCCTCTTGCCAATCCCCAGTGGGTTTTTCAGCTTCCTGTGCCTTCCCCAAGCTGCCCATCACACAGGACGGGGACACTGACACCCCGACTGCACTGTCCATCCACACCCCTAGCCTCAGCTGGCCCTGGAGCTTCCTGTCCTCCTCATGCCGCTATTTCAACTCGCCTCTCTCCTTGAACCTCAATGCCAGGGGCTGGCTTTGTCATCTCCTCCACAAAGGAGAGCCACCAGAAGGTCCCTCCTTCAGCTTCTGCCCCCACACTGATGAGCCTACTTGCTGCTGCTGCTTCTTTTTTTGTAGAGACAGAGTCTCACTTTATCGCCCTTGGTAGAGCGCCATGGCGTCACACAGCTCACAGCAACCTCCAACTCCTGGGCTTAGGCGATTCTCTTGCCTCAGCCTCCCGAGTAGCTGGGACTACAGGTGCCCGCCACAACACCTGGCTATTTCTCTGCTTTTGCAGTTCAGCCAAGGCTGGGTTTGAACCCACTACCTTCGGTATAGGGGGCCGGCGCCCTACTCGACGAGCCACAGGCACCGCCTGAGCCAACTTGCTTCTGCTCTCTCACGGGAAGCCGGGTCTCCTCTCCTGCCAACTCTTCAGATTCTACCCCAGCCATGATCTCCTCCCCCGCCTCTCTACTGGCCCCTCTGTCTTCACAAAACACACCATGTGCCTCCCTCTAACACAATCCTGCAGCCATCGTCCCCGCTACACACACACTATGGAGGACTGAACTTCTTACCACACGCTCACATAGGTGGCCCCCTTGGTCTACGTTTCTGCTTCTCCTTCCCATTCCTCCACCCCATGCAGTCCCCTTCTGCCCGCCTGTTCTCTGCAGCAACCACAGTAACCATATCGCTAACAATCTGGTTGTTCATCCAGTGACCTTTTTAAATCTTTACCTTACTTGACTTCTAGGCAGCATTGGATACAATTTAACCCCTCCCTCAGCCTGAATGCTCCCCAAGGTTCAAATCTCCTGAGTTTCTTCCAACCTCTCCCAAAGTCCCGCTTGAAGCTTCCTTGGACATTCTCCCTTGACCCACTGGCCTCTCAAGGAGGTTCTGGTCCCTTGACATTTTCTTCTCACTTAGCCCGTTGTCATGTCTCAGTTGCATTTATGTGCCCATAATTCCCAAATCCATATTTCTAGTCCAACTCTCTTCTAAACGCCAGAGACAACTCTATGTCTATGTCCCAATGTGGCCTCGTATCCCCTCCCCCAAACCCACTACTCCTCTGGTGTTGCTGATCTCAGGGAAGCCACTCCCCGTTCAACTCAAAAGCCTGGGTGTTGTCCTGAACTCCCACCACCCCTCTAACTGTGCTGGTAAATTTACCCTCCTAAATTTGTCTCTCACCTGTCATCCTTCCCTTCATCCCAGGGCCACTTTCCTGGTACCTTTGATCTTCTTTTCCTGCCTCCCAGCCTCTTCTCTTCTCTTCCTCCCAGCATGTTTCTGATCTTTCTGAAAGAAAGAACCAATCATCCTATTTCCTTGCTTAAAACCTGTGGTCCCCAAGTCCCAGGCTGTGAACTGGTACTAGTCCGTGCCTGTTAGGAACCGAGCCACGTGACATCACCTTCTGTGCTGTGCCTCCTGTCCCACTCCCAACCCCATTCGTGGAAAAATTGTCTTTTTTTTTTTTTGAGACAGAGCCTCAAGCTGTCACCCTGGATAGAGTTCTATGGCATCACAGCTCACAGCAACCTCCAATTCCTGGGTTCAAGCGAGTCTCTTGCCTCTGCCTCCCAAGTAGCTGGGACTACAGGTGCCCACCAAAACACCCGGCCACTTTTTGGTTGCAGCCGTCATTGTTGTTTGGCGGGCCCAGGCTGGATTTGAACCCGCCAGCTCAGGTGTACGTGGCTGGCGCCTTAGCCCGTTTAGCCACAGGCACCGAGCCTGGAAAAATTGTCTTACATGAAACTGATCATTGGTGGTTTAAAGGTTGGGGACTGCTGCTTAAAATCCCTAGAGTTCACCCCCAAAGCCTTCTGAATATTGAGCAAAACCCTTGCCTCAGCTCACAAGCCTCTCCCAGATCGGGTCCTACCCAAGTTTCCTGCTCACTCCAGCCAGGGAGGAGAGCTGCTCTCATCTCTGAGCTGTTCTTTCTGGAGGCTTCCTGATAGATCCCTATCATCGTTCAAACCTTACCTTTGCAAAAACCTTTCTCTGAATGCCCCCAGACTCTCTGTAGTCCGGCCCAGGAATTTGGCACACCATCTTTGCCCCATCACAGCAGGGATGGAAACTGTGTTGTAACTGCTTGTTTTATTTTACCCCTGCCAGACACCAAGCTCTGGGAAAGCAGGGGCTGTGTCCAACTTGGTCAGTTACCCTCCATGGCTGAGCATTTTCAACACAGACTGGGGACTCAAAAACTGCTAACTAGATGTAGGAAGAGCTAAGAGGTGTGGACCCTGCCCTCTGAAGGCTCCCCACCCAGTGTCACCTGCTCAGCCCTGCAGCCTCAGCTGTTTGTCTGGCTGTCTAGGTCACAGGGAGGAAGGGAGGAAGAGTTCTGCCTCAGAGGTGACAAACTGGACTCCATGGTACTGCTCCCATATGCCCATCACTATCTTACACTGTCTTCCACGCAAATGACTCCTGTCTAGAGAAGATAATAACAACATACATGTGCCCTATAAAATTCTATAAAGGGGTATTTTTATTTGAAAGGAAGCTGAACATCATATTAATAGTCACTATGTGTAGAATGCTAACAATATGCCAGGCCTTGGTTCCAGGGTTTTGCATCTATTAACTTATTTAATCCTCTTAATTAAGAAAAGTATCATCATACTCACTTTGCAAAATGACTCAGAGAAGAAGTAATTTGCCTAAGGCCACAAAGCTGGTAAGTGATCCAAGGTGGGAGTGAAACCTGGGCAGTTTAGCATCGAATTCCAGGTTTTTCACTGCTATTCTGTTTGTCCCTCCCAGCCTGAGTGACTGACAGATATGTACATACACATAGGCTCTGAGAAACCTTCCTATCTATTCGGTCTTCATCCTATGGAAAAGTTCAGGAAGTTTCCTTTGCGATATATAAAATGCCCTAATTTATCAGAGTGTGAAAAATCCTCCCTGTACTCCCAGTTTCACTTGCAGTAAAGGGTGGGTTTCTCCGTTTAGGACTGCCAGGCTACTCTAGTAAAGCCTAAAAGGAACCCACTGTGGAAACAGGGTTGCAGTGGGAGTGAGTGGGAGTGGGCAGATTTCACATGACACAGACATACTCTCCCCTCGGCAGGACCCTCTAACAGACAGGGTGCCCCTAGGAGCAGGTGGGGCCACCTTCTGTCACCAGAGGGCACTGGGTAGGGACAATGTCTTCTGGACTCATATGTGGGTTCCTGGATGTTGCCTGCAGATTTAGGGCCCAGCTGCTGGGTGGGGAATCTGCCAGGAGGGGTGAGGGTGTGGCTGGCAGGAGAGGGGGCACAAAGCCACATGCTGTAGTGGAGGAACCCTCCATCTGGCAGGTGCAGAGCTCAGATGGAGGGGCTCTGTAAAGGCTGGAGAGAGTGGACTCCTGTTCCAGTACACCCTGGGTCTGGCCTGGTACATTTCCAGGCCCTGCTCTGGTTGGGGTTTAGTGACTCCTGCCAAGTTGCCTCTCCTAGGTTCCTCTCTGCAAGGTGTCAGAGAGCAGAGCCTCGGGAGCCAGACTCTCTAGGATCTGAATCCCATCCCACCACCTCCATGTTGTGTAATGGTCAGGCAGTTCACATCACCGTTGTAAGTTTCTGCTTCTCCCTCTGTAAGGTGGAAGAATAATTCCTACTTTCTAAGGCTATGGTAAGATATGAATATGGCAAGGTAAGGACCTAGCACCTGGTAAGACATTGCTGTTTTGGTTTGGTGAGATGCTGGATAGTGAGAGGGCCAGACCTCTAAGACAGGAGGAAACCAACCTTGGAGGGTCCTGGGTATGTTTGGGAAAGTGGGCAGCAGTGATGCTGAGCCCACACACCACAGCACTAGGCTTAGGCCTCATACAGGCCCTGCCAGCTCTTACCACCCATTCATAATGCAGCTGCCTCTGGCCTCAGTCCCCTTACAGAAGACACTGCCAGGGCAAAGGTGACCTTGACCCCCAACCTTTATTTCAAGGATCTTGCTCCCTGTTCTATGGCATCTGATCTCAACGGTATGTCACTCCTGCTTTGGGGCTGCCAGCTCATAGTGCCAGGCAACTCCCCTGACCCACCAGCAGTCATTTTTCTGCCATTTTACTGACAAGGCAACTCAGTGGCAAGACCCCATGGCCAGTGAGTGGTGGAGCTAAGACGTACCCTCAAGCTTTGTAATTCCATTGCTTCCTTCCATCACCCAGTGTACCACTAAAGACAGCTTGAACTTTTGATTGCAGGAGAGCTCGGAAACGAAACGTGCCTATAGGTGACGTTTGCACTAAACTTTGAACATCTCATTTAAACACCCATAGGCATTGTTCACAGTAAAAAGGTTAAAGTTCTGTTGAGGAAATCAAGGCAGGGTTGCATTTAAAAAAAGAAATTGGCGGGCAGTGCCCGTGGTTCAAAGGAGTAGGATGCCAGCCCCATATGCTGGAGGTGGCAGATTCAAATCCAGCCCCAGCCAAAAACTACAAAACAAAAAAAAAGACAGAGAGAGAAATTGGTCATAAATACAGGGGACAAATAATAATTCTGGTGCTGAATACTATTTAAACAACTAGTTATCAGTTGTACCTTAGTAGTAGGTCACGGGGATTTTGAGGATTCAAAGGAGGGAGACTTGATTGGTGTGGTTCAAAGTCAAATGAACAGAAAGATTTCATGGTGGTAAAGAAAGGAAACCAAGCTCAGAAAAGGAAAGAGCCATAAATACCCCCCACATCACTGAGTCAGTGAAAGGAGGCAGGAAGAGATCCCTGGCTCCCCCATCCAAGCTTCAGAAAGGCGCCAGTGAAATATGCAGGGTGCAACATAGGGAAGCCCTGGACTTGAAGAAAAACCATTCCTATCTTTAGCTGTGTGTTCTTTTATTTTTTTTTCATCCTTAATTTTTATTACTCAAAAAAAGCTTCATTTTCTTATTTAGCTTTCTGACTTTGTGCTTGTGACTTCAACACTTTGACAACGATTTTCTGCTCCTCAATAAGGAAAGCATGCTTGATCCTGTCATGAACACATTTAGCACACATGGAACCACCATAGGCCCTGCTGACATGTTTTTTTGTTTTAGACAACCTCATAAGAACTTTAGGTCTCACAGCGCGAACCCCTCGAAGTCTGCCTGGGCACACGCTACATGCAGATTTTGGTGCTTTCCCAACCTTCTTGGTGTAAAGGTAAACAATTCTGTTACCAGGGGTTCGGGACAGCCTGGTTTTGTTAGAGGCTGTATTGTAGGAAAGCCTACGATGGTACGTGGGATTTTGAATGCCTCTAGACACTGTCCCCGGAAGAGGAAAAAGAAATGGCGAGTTTAAAGGTCAAACTTGACTGCGCAGGACAGGAAGTTGCGTTAGAAGCCTAATTTTAATATTTTTGCATTCATTTTTATGAAGACCTCCTTTCTTTGGCAAGTGATGCTCATTTTCCATTTGTGGAAATAATTTTTCTCTTTAAATAAATTTCTTTAAACTGAGTCAATTTAAAGAAAAATAAGTCAATAATGGGTCAGGTGAAATGAGGCCATTGGGACAGATGGAGGTTGTGAGCACATATGGTTTGTGAGCAAAGGCTTAAGTTAGGCATTGCTGTATCCATTTTCCACCATTGGGAGTGGGGTTTACGAAAGAGAGACCCTAATGGGAGTGCTCTTCTTTCAGGAAGAGGAGGGACACCTGATGTTCCTCCACTCAACAAGCCCCTCCTTGCCTTGGGGCAATATGCTTGCTGCCCCCTCTGCCTAGAATTCTCTCACCCAAATTCTTTACCTTACTTGATCTTTCTCTTTATTCAGCTCTAAAACTGTCTCCTTAGTTTGGGCTTAACTGGCCACCTTATTTAGAGCAGTCTCCTTCAGTGACCCTCCCAGTGCTGATCACCCTATAACTGTCTTTGACCATTTATTTGCCTCTTTTGTTGTCTGTTTCTTTCACTAACCTGTGAGTTCCTAGAGGCAGGGATTTTGTCTCAATTGCTATTACACCAGAAGGGCCTAACCCAAGGTCTAGACCATACCAGGAGCTCCAAATATTTGTTGAATAAACACGTTCTAAGTTGGGATGTCTCCAATCACGTTTTTTGCCCTTCCCACAATGCCCACGTGTAAAGGAGAGAGAAAGAGAGATAGGAGAGAGAGGACACCAAGGAAGTGTGGTTCAGCATCAAACACATTTATTTCACTTTTATTGAGTATACAAGAACAGAGAGCACACGCATACAGCACAGAGCACTGAGGTGGGGGAGCATGGGGACGAGAGAGGAGAGAGGGGTGTGAGTAAAAAGGAACAGGACAGCATTGCAATTGGTTGGTAAGGTGCTTTTGAAAAAAAAATTATTTAGAGTGATGTTGCTCATGCAATTTCAGGTCAGTCTTGGAATGTGCTTGCAGGATTCAAAAACTGAAATAGGTCCTGGCACTTCCTGTACCCTCAGATGGAAAAGATCCAGAGAAAGTAAAATAAGAGAAAATGAGGATCTATAAGATGGCAGAGTAAAAAAAAAAGACCCTAGAGAGCATCTGGTTTACCCTTCTCATTTTGCAAGTGGGAAAACTGAGGCCCAAAAGGGTGATGGGACTAGCCTAATGTCACATAGTGAGCTAGGGGCTGAGCCAGGATGGTCCCTGTGGGACTTTCCCCACTCTGCTACATGGCCCCTTGGGTGGAGAGGCAGCACAGAGAGGATGAGAAACATTTAAAAAAAAAAAAAAAAAAAAGGAAAAGTAGGTTGAAGACAGACAAGACAAACATCTCTATTCTCTATGAAGAGGAGGTTGGGGAGGAAACAGTGTCCTAGATTTTAGTTTTGCAGGTCCCCTCCTCCCTGGTGGTGCCGTCTGCCTCTCTGTGGAAGGAAGGCCAGAGCATCTGTGGAGTGGAGATCTCCCCACACCCTGGTGGCCCACAAACTAAGCCTGTTCACTTCATTCCTGCCCTGAAGCTGCACAGCCAGGATATTTAGGCAGGTACACAATCCAGAGCAAAGATCCTCCCTCTGAGGTGTGTCCAGTGTGCTCAAAACACCTGGTTCCTGCAAAGATGAGGTGCCTGAGCTGAATTCCAAATGGCTCAGAGGGGATACAGTCACTCCAGCTCTTGACCCAGAAAGAGTGGGAGCTCTGCAGTCTACAAGAGCAAGAAGAAGGTGTGGCTTTTTCACCAGGACTGTAAAAAGAACCGGGTGCCTGGAAAGTGTGTTGCTGCACTTGGGCAGCTGGAGCCGGCCCACTGGCCTGCTGCATGGGGCATGTGGCTGATTCTGCCATGTGAAAGCCCCACTGAACTTCCCAGCCCAGAGAGGCAAATGATATTCTAGTTTCTTGCTCTGCCTTAGGCCAGCACCAGCTAAGGTGCATATTATCTCTGAGAAGCAAGCCCAGGGGTGCATCTAGCCTGGGCCTCTGGGAGCATCCCTGGGCAATGTCTGATCAGGGAAATGCTCTTGGATGGGCCAACCATAGTTGGAGATATAAGGCTGGCTCAGGTGCCTTCCCAGGCTCCACCCTCCCCTCCTACTTTCTCCTTCCACCTGAGAATAGTGCCTGGCACAAGTAAACACACAATAAATGTTTGTTGAATGAATTTATCGACTGCTTTAGAAGCAAGACTGGGGAGTAAAACGAAACAGAATTACAGTACAGTGGAACATTTTCTCTCATAAAAGGACACTCACTGAGTTAGGGAAATAGTTTGTGGCAGGCCAGTCTGAGGAAGCCTACATGTGCCAGAGGGCACAGGGTTTTCTCCAATGCCTCCTTTGATCTTGAGGCAATTTCTGAAACTCCAAATGCACAGGCTCAGAGCTCAGATGCTGACTGAAGGAGAGGTGTCCAAAGCCAAGGTCTTATATAGAGACGGACCTTCAAGCTATGCCACCTTTCATCCTCCACTTGTCCTGGGACAGGTGAAGCCTTTGGAAGTGCAGTTTTGATGTATCAAGTTCTGCCCTGTCTGTGCTCATGGCCTCTTTTCTATGGTACCTTGGCCCAAGAAGAAGAGAATGATTCAGAATAAGGAAAGGGGTAGAGGAAAAGAGTGAGCTGGGAATTTTTCAGACAGCCAGGTTAAAGTCACCATCTTCTACCATGGCCAAGAGCACGACCTCCCTTTGGATATCGAGTTGGTTATCATAATGTGGTCAGAGAAGGGCAAGACATGGAAAAAAGAGAGAGAGAGAGGACTGAAAAATAAGACAAGCCCTCTAGGGAGGTAGGAAGACTGAGTCAGGGACCTCTACTGTGGGAACCTTAGCAGCAGAATCCTAAGTACAGACCCAATGCCTGAGCACGGACCAGGTCCTGGCTGCTACTGCCTGGGGGGAAAAGGCATCTTGGACCAGCATGTTCGGGACTACAGCTGTGTTGCTTCCTTCTTGCCAAACCCCCATCTCTCCATTTGGGGCCCCCACCCCACCCCACCAATCAACCAGTTACAAACACCATACACAGTATTACTACACTGAACCCGTCAGCCTCTACTGTGGGCCAACCCACACCCAGAGTCCAGGTCTCCTTAGCTGGGCCAGTTCAGTGAGATCTAGAAACCTTGGGATACTTCAATCACAGTCAGATAATTATAATTTTAAAATGTCAGCTTCATACTTACCAGCACTGTTTATTTTAATATTTGTTTCCTGTTATATGTAATATACATAACTTAAAAACACATCCATACACACATCTCCTACAAGCTGCACCTTCAAAATGAGAAACCATAAACATACAATGTCTACTTCCCTTCCTGTGGCTTAGTCTTCTGTTCTTCCTTTCTTTTCTTTTCTTTTTCTTGTTTCAAAGGAGAGTCATCTGCAGTGGCCCTCAGTAGAACCAGGACACAGAGGCTGAGGGATGGGTAGTGGGGACGGGGAAGAAGGAGCGGAGACAGAAAATGACAACAGGACATATGAGAGTCAAGGGTGAGGGGAGGCAGAAGAAAGGAAGGTGGATTTTGCAGCTCAGTGTCAAGACCCAGAAAATAATAGTCCAGTGTTCCTTCTCCTCCTCCTCTTCCTAAGTGGGGAATTTTCTTTCTTTCTCAGAAAAGGGTCGACTGTGCATGTCTTGCTGCTGTGACTTCTCTTGTTTTGCTGCACAAGTGTTTTCCTTTGCATTCAAGTGGGCAACAGATGCTGGAGAAAAACGAATGGAATGCTCGTCCACTAACGGTAACGTGCAGAACCAGGGTGGTGTGGGGCTTCTACAATCATTGTGGTCTGGCTTGCTTTTGTTATTTGGCGGGAGAAAGGGGGGAGGAGTGAGAGATTATGGTTATAATTTTTTTTTCCTGAAAAATCCCACCAATTCTTCAATTTGTCTGCAAAGGAAAAGTAGGTGTTCAGATGGTGGTTGTTGCTGTTGGCCGACTGCTCTGCCAGCCCCAGCAGCAGTGGCAAGGACGCGGTGTTTCCTGTATATATATCTATATCTATATATATCTATATATATATATGCTTTTCCTTTCCCAGTCTCTCATCAGTGACAGTACGTCGCAGCTGGGACATCAGTGTTGTGTCGGAGAATCCAGAATGAAGGCCCCTTCTTAAAGGTTCTCTGGCTTGCGTTGGACCAGAAATGCCAGCATCTCTTCACAGAGGTCAGGATTCCTGGGAGCCAGAGGCACAAGGGACAGGGGTTCAAAGGAAGGAGGAGGACAAGAAAAGTTAGTTACTTTTGTCCCTCTCTTTAAATACAGGGTGAGAAGTTGTTTTAGCTCCGCTTTTTGTATGCCCTTTATTGTGGCTCAGGAAGGGAGAATGACTTGCCCAAGCCCATACATGTTACGTGTGGCAGCTGAGAACTGAACCCACATCTGTCTGACTCCACAGCCCAGGTGTGTTTGCTTATTTGTTTCCAGAGGAGGTGGTATCTTTTACTTTGGCCTAAAAAGCGATCAAAATTTCCTTTAATGCTGAGAAGCTAAAATCATAATCATTTTACTTTTTCTGTCTATTTTTCTTAATTGTAAGAAATGTTTAATCATGATCGCAGGCGCTCTGTTTTTGTTTATTTTTCCTTTCTGTTCTCCATGGGCCTGCTGTGTCCTGGAGATTAAAACCCAGACAGCAGTGTTTAAATAAACTAGAGCCTGAATTCCAACTCCAAATTTGACTCCAAAATACAGTCTTCAAGGACATATGCTCTGAAATCAGACTCCCTAAGTTCAAATCCTTCTTCATAGGTTGTTAGCTCTGTATCTGAAGGGAGTTTCTTCTTCTTTTTTTTTTTTTTAAGAGATGGGAGCTTGCTATGCTGCCCAGACTAGAGTGCAGTGGCTATTCACTGGCATGATCATATCTCACTGCCGTCTCAAACTCCTTGGCTTGAGCAATCTTCCTGACTCATACTCCTGAGTAGGTGGGATATAGGTTTATGCTACAGTGCCTGGAAAATGTCCTAATTTCTTTAAGCCTCAGTTGATTCCTCTGTAAAATGGGTCCCGCCTATTGCAGTTACAAGGACAAAATCAAAGCAAAGGCCCAGTGTATAGTAAGTTCTGAATAAATACTAGCTGTTCTTATTAATACTATTGTTGCCTTTATTACTTTACTACATACTATTCTGGTCTCCTTGAAGGCAAGGGTGTTTTCCTGATGCCCAACACTGTGCTTGGCAGTGACTACTCAAAACCATTTAATAGACAGATGGAATATCATTGCTACCTTTTACCACTCACACAGTCATGTGCTAATGGAATGAATCACAGAAAAGGTATCCTTCTTGGCTAATTTGGTAGATAGGAAAATTGGCCCAGTAAGGCCCAGAAGGCCTTACTGACTTTACTGACTTAGTAAGTTGGCAGAAACAAGACTAGAACCCAAGGTTCCTATTTTGGAACAGATTAATTTTTTCCCATTTAATTAAATTTTAGGTTTGAAAGTTCTATGAAGCTGAGTTAGTGCTGCCCTCTTGCTGACAGTGTTTGGGAGACAGGTCCTCTTTCAAGGAGGTGGGGCGGGGAGAAGATGAAGCAGAAACCACACCTCTGGCCTGTGAGGTTACAGGCAAACAAGAGAAAAGCCTCTGTGTGAGATGGGTGCCTTTTCATGTTCACAGCAAGAACTTTAAGAAGGAAAGTCAAGGCTTGGCGCCAGTGGCTCAACGGGCTAAGGCACCAGCCACGTACACCTGAGCTGGTGGGTTCAAATCCAGCCTGGGCCTGCCAAACAACAATGATGGCTGCAACCAAAAAATGGCCGGGCATTGTGGCAGGTGCCTGTAGTCCCAGCTACCTGGGAGGCGGAGGCAAGAGACTCGCTTGAGCCCAGGAATTGGAGGTTGCTGTGAGCTGTGATGGCAAAGCACTCTATCCAGGATGACAGCTTGAGGCTCTGTCTCAAAAAAAAAAAAGAAAAGAAGGAAGGTCAAGAGTCAACTGAAGCAGGGATAGATGTTTCTGGAGGATTCGAGGAAGGAAAAGATAACAAAGACCAGCAAGGTGAACACCCTCTTAGACACACGACCTCATGCACAGTATGGTGGTGAAGTTTATTGTCTGACTTTCTCAGGGTTCTCATCAACCCCTAAACACAACAAAACCCCAGACAGATAAGGGAGCAGATTCACCTTGCTGAGCACCTTCTGTAATCAAGACACTGATCCAGCATATCACAGATGTTAATTACTACAGCAGCACCAATTTATAGATTAACTCCATTTTACAGATGAAGAAACCAAGACCCAGAAAGGTTCCTACAGGGACACAGCTTCCAAGATGTTTCTGGCTCCTAAGTCTGCATGCATTCTTTTTATTCAATTCTGGGGATTTTTTTGTCTTCCTGTGGCAGGCTGCGTGTTAAGTCTGCTCATCTATTAATGAAGTGGCTGCCCTGTAAGTCAGTCTAATCATCAATCAGGATATGTGAAAAGTCTTCAAAAGCACCAAGGATATCTAAAAACTACCATGTTATAATTTATTCTTCTCGGTTTATTACAGCAGCCCCTCCACGTAGCATTTTGTTAGCCTACTTGGAGTTAATAGCAATAATAATCATAATGAACTTTGATTAGGCACTTGATATGTGCCAGGCACTCTGCTAACTACCATATATGTATGCTCTCTATAACCCTATGAGAAAGACACTGTGAAAGGTCAGCGTGGTGGGAAGGTTAAGACCATAGGATAGCTTTGGAATTGAACAGATTAGGTTTGACTCTCTAATCACTTGCCATGTTTCCAGCTTAAAGACTGAGAGCAAGGGTGGTGCCCGTAGCTCAGTGGGTACGGTGCCAGCCACATATAATGAGGCTGGCGGGTTCGAACCAGGCTCAGGCCAGCTAAAAACAACGACAACTGCAACAATAACAACAAAGAAAAAATAGCTGGGCGTTGTGGCGGGCACCTGTAGTCCCAGCTACTTGGGAGACTGAGGCAAGAGAATAGCTTATGCCCAAGAGTTTGAGGTTGCTGTGAGCTGTGACGCCATAGCACTCTACCCAGGATGACTTCTTATGTGGTGCCTGGCACAACATAAACCAACTATAAACTACAGCAACTATTATTGCTATGATGATAATTGCCATTTGGCTGACGTGGAAACATGGGCTGAGGAGGTTAAATAACTTGCTCAAGGTCACACAACTAATGAAGGGCACAGGATGAGATTCAAATCTAGACTTACAAGACTACAAGCCCTTCCTTGGGGTACCAAGATGCAGCCTTCCATTAAGCTAATGTTTTCAAACCCTTTAAAAAGGAGTTTTCTAATTCAGAGGCAATCTTTCCCCAGAATTAGTAAGTCTAACTATACTGAGGGTCAGAGGTACCTCTTACTTGGAGAAAGCATCTGGGTAGAAAAAGCAAGGGAGATAAATTTCTGGCTCTCCAGCGCAACATAAACAAGGTGACCTTTACAAAATGATCCAGAAGAGAAAGAGATGGTGCATGATGGTGTGTGGGGCGTTGGCATGAAAGAAAGAACTAAAGAGGTGAGGAGGAGGGAATGAGGCAGCAGAGAGCAGTGAGGTGGGCAGATGTGAAAGATTGCATGGCAATGGGTAGGCAGGAAGTGGAGGCTGGGAGAAGAGCACTGAATGGCCAGGGACATGGAGAGGTGGGGGCCTGGCTGTGAATGCCGCAGGAAAGATGAGGAGGCGTGAGATAGGGAATGCAGAAGGGATAAGAAACATACAACAAACACCCCAGGAAAGCAAATAGCTGGAGGAATATAATTGGAAGGGTGCATGGTCCATCTCTTCATTTTGCAAGTGAGGAAACTGAGTCTTCATGAGGAAAGAAAGTAACCCATAGTCAGACCAGTCAGTGGAATGGATGTAGAGCCAGGCCCCTGGACTCCCCCATACAGAGTTCTTTGCAGCCAGGTGTGGGTGACTCCCATATCTGGCTGTATAGAGACTCCTTTTGGACCAAGCAATACAGACCCTGCTTCCTGTCCAGTCATTCCAAATTAGACTTTATTGCAAGCTTTCTCTCATACCTGCATTTTAAACAAGCTTCCGTAGGTGATATACCAGGCTCAGCAACAGTTTGGCAAGTGACACTCTATTTATTTGAGATTTGGGGGATAAAAAGCAAGAATCCTTGGACAACTGAGGGGACAGGAGTGACAATAACTTCTACGAAAGTCTGAGGACAGCAGGGAGGTAGGATTCATTTATGGCCAACTTACACTTCTAGACCAGCACTGTCTAACAGAAATAGAATGTAAGTCACATATGGAATTTAAAATTTTCCTAGATAACAGGTTTTCTAGATAAAATTTCCTACAATTTCTATATATTTCTATTTTTCTAAAAGTTTCTAGGTAAATAGAAAATATTAATTTCAAAGTTAAAATTCTAAATTTTAATTTACATTAAAATAATAATAAAAAACACATGGAATTAATTTTAATAATACATTTTACTTAGCCCAATATATCCATTATCATTTCAATGTAACCAATATAAAAATTATTGAGATAGTTTGCATTCTTCTTTTTTAATATTAAATCTTTAAAATCCTACACATATTTTAGGCACATTTCATTTCAGATTGGATGATTTCAAGAGCTATTATGCTCTGTGTGGCTAGTGGTTACCATACTGGATGGTACAGAGAAACACTTCCCTCATTGCAGAAAGTTCCAATGAACAGCACTGGTTTAGATCAGCCTTTTAAAGCAGGAAAATGTTCTGGTACTTTTTCTTCTGACATTAAGGGGGGTGGTAATCAAAGGACAAAAAAGAAACATTATTGTATCTTTCTAGAAAACACTGGTTTCCGGGCGGAGCCCATGGCTCATTGAGTAGGGCACCGGTCCCGTATACCGAGGGTGGCAGGTTCAGACCCGGCCTCGGCCGAACTGCAAAACAAAAAAATGGCTGGGTGTTGTGGCGGGCGCCTGTAGTCCCAGCTACTCGGGAGGCTGAGGCGAGAGAATCGCCTAAGCCCAGGAGTTGGAAGTTGCTGTGAGCTGTGTGACGCCATGGCATTCTACCGAGGGCGATAAAGTGAGACTCTGTCTCTACAAAAAAGAAAGAAAGAAAGAAACACTGGCTTCCTTCCTTTAAGGAAAAGGGCAAAACAGACACCAGTTATGTGTGGTCTTCGAGATGGATTTTTTTTCATTGTGATAGAACACCTCAAATATGTTACGTACACAAGTCTAAGTATAAATAAGAGCTTGAAAAATTTTAATATATGTATAGCCCCATGTAACCCACCCAGTTGAAGATGGGACTGACATTTCCAACAACACAGAGGTTTCCTTGTGGCTCTTCCCTGGCAATACCACATCACAGAAGTAATGCCACTCTTGACTTTCATCATCATTGGTTAGTTTTGCCTGTTTTTGGACTCCCTATGAATGGATCATAAAATTTATACTTTTTGTGTCTGGCTTATTTCACTCAACTTAGTGTCTATTGGATTTTGTTTTATAGGTCTGATAAAATATGGTAAATTTCCAGAGGGGCCAGAAGAGCCCCTTCCCTAATTTTGGCTACTAAAATGTCTCAATATCATCTCATTCCTTTTATTCACTAAGGTATTATTGATAGCCCACAAGGAAACAGGAAAATATTGGGGCCCCTGAGATTCTCACTCCTGAAGGCCTGAGAAGTCAAGGGCTTGCAATCAAGAGAGACAGATTAAGAATAGATCATGGACTCTGGTCATCACACCCTCTTGGCAACATCCAGTGACTATGATAAAGACAGAAACTCAGGGACAGGAATGTGGCATTGGGCCTAGTAGGACTGTTTGTCTTCCAGTTTGTAGGCAATAGTCAATAAGATCATGAGTGCGTCCATCTGTCCCAGCTCAAAACTTGCTGTTAATCCTTTCTCCCTTTTCTCACTACTTCTGTATTTATTTTCTGGGTCTGGGGCCTAAAACCCCAAAGAAACCAAGGAACCAGTCTTCCTTCCCCTGTCTTGTATCTGGTGGAGCTACCTCTCTCTCCCCTGAGCCACAATTCAGGAAGACAGGGGTCAAAGCTTCACTGGGGATCTAACCACTTGGGTTCTCAGATGGCAATGACCCTCAGAGGGTCTTTCTACTGCTTCCTCCTCCCCCTGCCATGGCTGCTGAGCCTTAGAAGCCTTACCTGTGGCTTCTTTTCCCTCTCCTCCGGGGATGGGTCTGTTTCTCTGTATACGACAGCTTTGGTTACCAGCATATCCGGATGCTGCAATTTGGCCTCCTTGATGGCCAAAGCCAGGGCCTGGTGGAAAAGAACACAAAGTGAGGAACCACAAATATCAAATATGGGAGAGACTATAGAGAACCACAGGCCCATTAGTGCACATTTGGGGAAACTGAGGCCCAGGGAGGAGCAAAGTAAAATAGTTAAAGGGAGAGACTAGAGCTCGGGTCTTCTGGATCTTTCTGGCTCCCATTCAATGCCCCTTCCTTGAGGGGTTCTTACCTGAACAGGGTTAGCAAGAAGTGGACACCTTCTCTGTCCATAAAGCTAACTATCCTCGAGTAACCCAATATAAGAAGGACTGGGGATTGGGTGGTGCCACTGGGAATAATGTTCTCTACCCCCATACCTGGTCTTGATCAACATCTTCGTCCCCAGTAATGATGATTCGCTTCTCAATCCTCGTCTCAGAAAACCCTCCTTTCACAGTCTGTGGAGGGAGAGGGAGATGAGGTCACTCTTGGGTCCTGCTGGGACAGCAGCTACACTACAACAGGGCACCTACCCAAAGTATTGCTCAAGGGCAAGGCTGAGAACCCGCAGTTACCTTCTCTCCTGACTGCCTTGGTTTTTCTCTCTTCTAGTTTTGAAATATCAAACTGCAGATCTTGCCTGGTTGCTGCTACTCCCCCAGTTACCCAGCTGCTCCATCTAGGTCTTCTGATCCCAGTTCCCTGACTCTGGCTGGCAATGTTCTGCTTCCAGCCTCACAGTTCTGGGCCTTTCTGCCTGGTGCTGACCCTTACATGTGTACATATCCTTGCTCAGCTCACCAGGCTGTGAACTCTTGAGGGCAGGGCCTGTCTGTATTTGTTCATCTCTGTATCCTTTCCTCCCCAACTCCCTTGCCCACTCTGACCAGGGTGATGCTGAATGCAGATTTGTCAAATGAACACATGAATGAAATGTGAATGGTGACAAAGTTCTATCTTAAATGACTCAGAACGATACTACAAGAGAAAATTGCATTGATGATACTTATGATCTCCAAGGTTTTCTGAAGGTGGGAGGACTGGATGAATTTAGAAACCAAGGCAGGACCTCATTGTTTGGCATGTTAAAGGAGGGTGGTGGCTGCGGGAAATCCCAGCTGGGGTCAAGAGTGGACAGAAAGAGAAGGGGGGCTCCCAGTTGGCAGGGCCAAGAGGGACTTTGGGAAGAAGAGCTTTCTGAGCTGTACGCTGTGTGGCTTGTTATGTAAAACCTCCCCAGAGAACTTTCAGAGGAGTCAACATTATTCACTAATGCTTCTGGTGAGAGGGGGTTCTTTGTGGGAATGTAAAAAAGTACTGGGCCCTGCAGAAGAGCAGGTAGGGCTGGGACAGAGTCTGTGTGCACAAAGGGCTGGTGCTGCTGACCATACTTCTCTGATGGCTCATCAGAACCGCCAACTCACCCAGGCTCAAGCTGGCTCCTTCAGGCTTCCCTGCCTTCCTCCTACCCACTCAGGCTTGCACGTGTCAGCCAGTCTGCCTCTCACCCCTAGTCCTCATGGGCTGAGTCAGGCTGATGCACTCAGGAAGGCCTTCCTCCTCTGGCCTTTTCTCTTCCCTCCCCTGCTCCAAGTCCTGCCCTGGTCCAAACCTTCTCCCCAGTCACTCTCCATACCTCTCCCTCTTCTTTCTCCTATCTGCACCTCTGGGTAGACCTAATATGCTCTCCTTAAACCTATTTTCACTGGGTCATTTACTAATTTAAGAACCTTCATGGCTTTCCAATTTCTCTTAAGACTCAGATCCTCGGGCGGTGCCTGTGGCTCAGTGAGTAGGGTGCCAGCCCCATATGCCAGAGGTGGTGGGTTCAAACCTAGCCCTGGCCAAAAACTGCAAAAAAAAAAATCAAAACAAAACAAAACAAAAAATATTTACAAAAAAATTTAAAAATAGGGCGGTGCCTTTGGCTCAGTGAGTAGGCAGCCGGCCCCATATACCAAGGGTGGCAGGTTGAATCCAGCCCCTGCCAACTGCAACAACAACAACAACAACAACAACAACAAAAAAAGACTCAGATCCTCTACAATCAAATGTGTCCTGGTATTAGCCTTATTTGTTCTACATTCTGTTTCCCCTTTCCCGCAGTGCAACTGAATTTCCCCATTACATACTCTATAGTGCTTCTCATTTCCCCCAAACTTATGGCTGCCTCCAGCCAACATAAAGCTGATGCTTACTAACATTTGCTGAACAAACAAACAAATAAGCAAACACGCAGTTTCTTTTCCTGTCTTGTGCTTTGCTTAGAACATCTGCATTTGTCTTCTCCTCCCTCCGGAGTCCTACCTGGCTTCCTAAGACCCTGCTCAAGCCCTATTTTTTTCCTAGGAAAGGCTTCCTGACTCTTGTGGAGCCTCCTGTACATCATCCCCTCTAAATTCCTCCAGCCTTAAAGGTCTATAAGGCGCAAATGCCATGGTCCACAATTACTTCAAAGGAAAGTGTCTCATCCCCCCAGCCTGGCTGTCAATGTTGTATGGAAAAGGCCTGTGCTTAGGATGACATGTGACACAGGACAAAGTGCACAGCATTCCAGAAACTGGTGACACTACATATCTTTGCCTGCATTACAAACTGAGAAGCCAAAACAGAGCAACAATAATGACCTCTGTGCCTACAGCCCAGCTGGGGCATGGGGCGCCCTGCTGCTACTCACTTTGGTAACATGGGTGGTGGTGGAGGTTGAGAGGGTTTCCGCAGTGGCGCCGTAGGTGCTGGTGAGGACATCTTTCCCGATGATCTGCAGAATATAACCACCCCCCACCCGGATGTCAGGTAAGGACACTGGGCTCTGCAGGGGTGGAGGTAGGGTGGGGTAGACCAAGGGACTCTTGCAGGGGCCCCAAGAAAGTGATGTTTTGAAGCCAAGATGCTTTGAACCATTAAGAATTCAAGAATACTAGAATCTTCAGAATCCTATTCCCATAATATTCTCAAACCCTGAAATCTAAGATTCCTAGATCCCATGATTCCTGAGGCCCAGAATCCTAACAACATCCTAACATTTAAAGATCCTGGAATCTTACAAGAATGCACAGAGGGGTCCAAGATGGGAACAGAGCCCTCCCAATCCCCCATCCTGTCATAGCCAGGAACATGCTTTCTCCAGGGCTAGATGATTAGAACATCAGATTCAGAGAATGAAAGAGCTAGAATAGATCTCACAGTAACAGATTTTGGGATAGCCACTAACAGAGCCAGATCCAGAATCCAAGCCTCTGGACTCCTAGCCCATTGCTCTTCCTGGTCAATAAGGACAGCAGATGCAAAAGAGCCATCAAAGGTGCCACCAAGGTGAGGGGCTGCTTCACCCTCGCACTGTCAGTGCTCTGCTTACTTGTGAGGGGGAAGGAAGAGGACAACTGGTGAGACCCTGTGGGCATCCAAAAACGGCCCAATTTCTTGCCTCTGATCTTAAAAGGGCATCTTCTGAGCTCAATGCTATACTTGCTGATGGCCAGGCATGGGCCCATGCCCACTTTCTCAGCTTAGAGTCCCCTAGCCTGAGCTGGCCTTGCCCACTTACCGGAGAAAGAGAACGGATTTCCGTGGCCACCGTCTGTGGGCCTGGGATCATGGCAGCTGCCCCCTTCCCGGACTTGAGACTGTTCTCCTGGGGAAACAATAGTGCTCAGATGGCCAGGTCTAGGGTGGGCAGGCCCCCAGGATGGCCAGAGCATGCGGCCACATAGCTCTCATGGCCACAAGGTAGAGCAGCAACAGTGGAAGTGAAGAACTGAAGGCATTATTCAGTTCAGTCTCCTCCCATTCATCCCTTGCTCTCTCGCTTGTCTCGCTTGCTCACTCGCACACTTGCTCATTCAACAAACATTTAGGGAGTGTCTGGTGTGAGGGACACTGTGGTGAACAAGATGTTAGATTGTCTCCAGAAGTGCTCACAAAGAAGTTGAGAGATTCAGGCTCATATCCTGGCCTTGCCACCTTCAAGCCATGTGACTTGGAGCTGAGCCACTTCTTTACGGGCCTCATGGATGCATCTGTAAAAATAGACCCTGCCTCACATGTACAGAAGGCTTATGAGGCTAACAGAGAAGAAAGGGCTTTGTAAACTAAAATCTGCAGGATAAATCCAGGGCCATATGTTGTCTATTTGGAATATAATAGTAATGACTATTTTCTGAGGACTTGCCATGTGTAGGCATTATACTAAGGATGTCACATGTATTATCTCATTTAATCTTCGCAACACCTGTAGGAAATATTTTCTAATATTCCTCTTTCACAGACAAGAAAGTGAAGGGCAAGAGAATGTTAATATGCTTGTTCAAGTCCTCCAGCAAGTCAGTGATAGACCTGAATTGAACTTTAGGTGGTTGGACACCAAGTCCAACATGTGCTTTCTGTACCACTCTGTCCTTGGAACTCTTGTTCCTAAGCCAATTCTCCTGGTCTCACCTTGGGTTCTAACTGCTGGATCTTCCTGGAATTCACACATCTGGCCAGGGGCCCAGCTATCTGCTTTTATCTCTCATTTTCTGCACTGTCCAGGGCTCAGCCTTGCCTGTGCAGGGACCCAGAACTTTGTCCGTTGTGCAGCTCCTCAGCAGACCTGTGCATGGCACTAGATCTGAAATTCTGCCTACCAAGGAGCAGGTGAGGACAGAACCCTGCTACCTTTCCCCTGCCTCTCTCCATGCCTGCCTCCATCTGAGACATTCAGTGACCCGGTGCTTGGCACTGCACTACAAGGCCTATTCTCAGATGCACCTGCAGTCCAGAACGTGGCCCAGCAGCAGATCTTCAAAAGGCAGCTTCCAGGTTCGATGCTTCCTTTCTCCTAGATTAGGAAACGGCCACTAGCCCCTTTGAAGTCTAGTGTTATGCAGGAACATTCTCCCCTAAAGCCTCTTATTCTCTCATTGCTGCCTTTTTCCCAGGGCAAAGCCACGCCTCCACTTTTACACTAAAATAGAGGCCACTACTGGGGACACAAGTCATTCAAAACAAGACACCATCTGCTCTTCCTCACCTCCCCTTATCTTTAGCCAGTCCCCTCTCCTGTCTCAATGACAAGCAGTTCCTCTTTTTGGCCAAGGCAAACATCTCACCTCACCTCCTCCACACTGAAGTTCTTCTTCTCACTTGCCAGCCACTCTCTGGGCCACCTCAGCCACTCCAGAGCTTCTGCTGAATCACTGAGGGCCAGGTCCCCTATTCCTTCATCTATAGCCCAGGTCTTTTAAAAAAATTTTTTTAAAAACATTCTACAATGCATAGGATTTCAAACCTTTAAAACAATTGTCTCCTAGACATCTTCTGGGAATGTCCCATAGATACCTCAGACTTAGCTGATTTCAAATGGAATTAGCTGCACCAAAGAGCATTTTCCTCTAGTGCAGGTGTGTTCAACCTTTTTTTTCTTTTCTGCCCTACATTGGAGGAGTAAGAGTTGTTCCACGCATTAAATACACAAACACAAATGAAAGCTGATTAGCAAAAAAAAAAAAAAAAGGTCTGTGCATATTTTTTGTGACATTTGACACCATAGATAACCAAAAACAGTTCTCACAAAATCAGCATGTGGCCCAGGGGGCAGGTTGGACACGCCTGCTCTAATGCTCTCTGTTTACATCAGTAGCTCTCGAACTTGAGGGTCATTACCTGGGGGGCTCATGAAAACACAGACTGCCTCACCCCAGAGTCTCTGAGTCAATAGGTCAGGAGTGGGGTCCAAGAATTTGCCTTGCTAACAAGTTCCTAGGACTATACTTTGAGAACTGCTGGCTACTGGCGTCATCACCAGCCCGTCTTTCCTCCTCCTGTCCCCTGAATAGTCTACCAATGACTAAATCTGTCCTTCCCTCCCTCTAGGCATCCTTTAACCCTCACCCCTCCTCAGCATCCACCTCCTCACACTCCAGCCCACCTCTGCCTGGACACTGGCCTCTAAGCTGGTTCCCTGCCTTCTCTTTCTTTCTCCCAGTGGCTCGTGGGCCCCAGAGCTCAGGAACGCTATTTGTCTTCTTCAGTACTGTGCCTGGCACAGAACTTCACACATTGTAGGTATTCAATAAATACATGTTGAAGGAAGGAAAGAAGGAGAAAGGGGAGAGGGGGAAGTAGGAACTTTTGCTCCAGTCCCTACTCCACACACGTTGCTAGAATAACCTTTCTAAAACACAGAAACCTAGATTTGATGACATTACACTCCTACTGTAAAAATTTAAGTGATTCCTCATTGTCTGCAGGATGAAGATTGAACTTGGAATATGACATCTGGGGCCTCTCAAGCTCTGGCCCAGCCTTCCTTTCCAGCCTCTTCTGCCCCTATTCCTCCTGCACCCACCTGACACCTAGCTTCTGTGACCACTTGTCTATGCTCCTGTACTTCCCTGCCTGCACCTGCTCCTCCCACTGTCTAGAATCCTCCCCCCAAGGCCTGCATCTTAACTTACCCTACAAGTAACGCCTTCCCCAGCTCCTCCCAGCAGAGGTGTCATTCCATACCCACCCTTCCCATGGTCCCTAGGATAGCCTTATTACACTGATCCATGAAGGAAGGAAAGAGATAACAGAAGCTCACATCTATAGACCACTTACTATGTGCCAGGAACTATTCTCAGTAGAGAACACAGATCTTTCAGTTTATCCTCACATCAACCCTTGGAGGTATGTGCTATTATTGCCCTCCACTCCCACCCCATTTTACAGAAGTAGAAACTGAGGCTTGGAGAGGTTCATGTAACTTGCCCAAGGTCATCCAGCCAAGAAGTAGAAGAGCTGGGCCTTGTTCACCACTGTGTGCCCAGAACCTAAATACAGGGGTGCAGTACATGAAAGGTGCTCACGATGATAATTTGAATGAATGACTCCTAGCAGAAAGTATATCTTCTTTAACTCTGTATCCCCATTCCAAGAAGAGTAGAGACTAATAAATGTTTTTGGAATAAATGGATGGATGGATGGATCGATGAATGAATGGATGGATGGATGGATGGATGGATGGATGGGTAAATAAATGGTGTAATTGCCTGCTCACCAGAAGGACGAATTTAAATTAGCCTTACAAGCATCCCAATGATACGTGGTGAAGGGCTGCAGGAGAAGAGGAACTGAGTGACCAGGGAAAAGAGTGCAAGCTGGTGACCACTTTGGGTTTATTGATCTCAAAATCTCCATTTATTCAAAACCTACCTGCTGGGTAGTCCCCACTTCAGGCGTTTGGCAAGAGAAAGCATTTGAAAACAATTTCTTAGCAGTTCAAGAACAATCTGGCTCAGGCATTGCTACCTTCTCTAGCCCCAGCCCCATGTGGCCAGTGTCCATAATGGTCAGGAGAAGGCAACAGAGCAGAGTGGCTGGGGTGAAAGTGTGACTTCTGGTGTCAGAGTGCCTAGGATTAACCTGGCACTACCACTTATTGGTTATGTGACCTTGGGTGAGCCACTTTACCTCTCTGAACTTCAGTTTCCTCATCTATAAAGGATGTAGAAGAAAGAGCATCTACCTCACAGTCTCTGTGAAGATCCAGTGACATAATCCATTCCAAACTCTCAGCACACTGCCTAGAACCATAAGCTATGTGCTGAATACTCCCTGTTCTGTTTTATCATTAAAGGATTTAATGTTATTGGAGTTTATTAGAAAACTGCCGAATGTGGATTATTGGTATTTTACAAATGAGGACACCTGGGGCCAAGGACTATCCTTCATGGGTCAGTCAGCAAATAGGTAGCAGAATCACAAGATCCCTCAGGAGGTGGCCCAAAATCCTGAGTTCCCAATTCAGGTTCACTGCACGCCATCTTCTGACCAAGGCAAGGAAGTGGTCCAAGACTTGAGAAAATGTACAGCCACCAGGATGGGCCAACATGAACTCTTGGGCAGAGTTCAGACTGGAGGTGAGATTTGCTAGTACAATCTTAATTTTTTTTTTTTAAGAGAGAGAGTCTTGCTCTGTCAACCAGGCTGGAGTGTAGCGGCATGATCACAGCTTTACTATAACCTTGAATTCCTAGCCCCAGGTGATCCCTCTGCCTCAGCCTCCCAAGTAGATGGAACCACAGACACGCACCACCATATTCAGCTACACCAGTGGAATCTTGATATGAGATGAGATTCATGTGTGCCAATAACCAAACAGTCCCACCTTCCCTCATCTCATCCCATGGCTGAGATGGTCCAGATAAATGAGGCTCCAAGATTCCATCCCTCACATTAATTAATTTGGAAAACTGAGGTCTGACTGTGTGTCCTGTGCAACTAAGGTCCTAGACAATAATATCTGACTAATGCAGTGAGGGCAGCTGAGGACTTCCTGAAGCAGCCAGGCAAGGTTAGCTTGTTATCTGGCTGTTTTGAGAAGGGCAAAGGGAACGGTCCAAGAGAGAGGCCTCCAGTTTCTACTTACCATGGTGGTTGATATGGTCTCTGTGGTGATGGAGGGAGTGGTAGTGATGAACTCCTTCCCCACCGAGGCACTCCCATCAACCTGCTGGCCAGAGGAGGTATCATTAGAGATCGAGCCAGATACACCTGCAGCATCTGCCACCTAGGATCATGGCATCCCCAGTTACAAAGTGACAGGTTATGAGAGTGGGCATTACTATAGTGATCCATGTGTAAACCAAATTACAGAGGGCCTCACAGACTTTCCATTTCATTTTACCCATTTAATGTGACAAAGAAAAAATAATCCTAGACAACTGGACAAATTCTATCCAAACTTTGACCCAGTAATCCCTAGGAAGTTATTCTTTGGATACAAACTTTGAAAAGGACACTAAGAAATATCACTAGACAAAAACAACCACAGGTCCCATCAACGGGAAATGGCAAAATAAATTAGGATTTACCTTCTGAGTGAGACTAAGAAGAGTAAGGTAGGTCTATCTAGACAAAAAGGAATGAGCCCTTCAAATTATTATTATTGTTCTTATTTTCAAGTTTGTATCCAAATTGCACAGGCTCGTGACTCCAGATAATTTTATTTTTGGCCCCAGATCAGGTCTCCCAAAGGGTTGAAAAAATTATTAAGGAAAAAAGGTTAAGGTATAAAAGAGAACCCTTGCTTTTGTGTAAAAATTTTAAGTATATAGAGATGTAGGTATCTGTGTTGGAATCTGCATAAATTTTTTTCTGGGACGTATCCTAAGACAGATTTCATTTTGTTCTGTTTGAATTTTATAATTGTGAACACTTTCTTTGTTGTTTTGTTTTGATATCAATAAGGTTTACCAGATTGTGGAATTCAGGGCCACTTTCAGTTTCTTTACACTTTTTGGCATTAAAACAAAACAAAACAAAACAAAACAAAACAAAACAAAACACACGCTACTAAAAGAAAACAGGCCAGAGGAGGAAAGCAGTTTGCCCTAGGTCAAAAGCTCATCAGAATTTGAGAGTCTTGACCTGTAGTAGGCAGCCTCATTACAAACCCTAGCATCATTACAAAAGCGGGAGAAAAAGTTCTGGAAACAAAAGAGTTGCCTACGTTCATGTCTTATGTCAGTTCTTCAAACAGACTGGACTCAGGGTAAAAAAAAAAAAAAAGAAAAAGACCCCAGAACTGTAGTTTTTCTGGCCAGGAAAAACTAACAGGGCATTCTATCAGACCCACACTCTTAATTTTCAAAGTTTACAAACCACAAAAGGAAATATAAGGAATGCACCATAAGGAGTACACCGGTGCCTATTCATGACCGCTTTCTCCAGAGTGCTAAGCACACTTCATCTTGTTAAGATAATTGATTTTTTTTCCACTTTGCTCATTTTACCAATCTGATATGGAATCTCCTCATGCATAAAAAACAACTCAAGGTGAGCTGTTCTGACTAAAGCTAGATTGGGAGCTCTCCCTCTTCTCTCCCCAAGCATCCCCTGGGACACCTCAATAAATCTCTCCAACTCCTTCAAGCAGTCTGAAAACCAGGTCCTAATCCACTAGCCACTAGTGCTCCTAATACTCCCAGGAAAAGGGGGGATTCAGGATCATTTCCACTTTTATAGATGGGAAAATTGAGACTTTAGGGGATATAGTGTGTCTAGGACAAGAAC
Organism: Perodicticus potto; assembly: GCA_963574655.1. NCBI lineage: Eukaryota > Metazoa > Chordata > Mammalia > Primates > Lorisidae > Perodicticus > Perodicticus potto. The sequence continues at coordinate 43,828 of CAUYRH010140037.1, forward strand.
CTGCTCCTACCTCTGACCCTCACAGCTCAGAGAGACATCAGGATTAGAATGGAGGGTTCCAGGAAAGCCACAGTGGGAAAGGTTGGCCAAGGGGCACAGCGGTGGGGACTCCACCCGCAAATGCTGAATACCTATGCTCAGGGTACCTTGGAAGGTGCAGGTTACCTGTGTGTGATCCACAGTGGTGACTCTGGTCTGCAGTACAGCCTCTGGCTCAATCTTCTTTCTAATGGCCAGACTGCTGACAGTCATGGTTTCCATTTTCACGGGCTGTAGGGAGATGAGGGGGAATGTTCCATAACTCAAGCTTAGGCATGAGTCCTGTTCACAGGCAACTGTGGTGTAGGGTCATCAGGTTATCTCCTACCACCACAGCTGGCCAAGGGTCTGGAAGGACATGCAGGTCAGGGTGAAAGAGGTGTTATATCACAGATAAACAGCCTGAGAGCCAGAATTGGCATCAGGAGGGCCTGCCCCACACCCCTGTACCATACAAATTAATGGTGGTTGCATGCTGCCATTAGGAGAACATTTACTAATACACTGTGCCAGGCCCCACACTAAGTGTTTCCCTTACATACATGAGTGCCCGAACCCTGGAAGACTTCAATGACCTTCCAACTGCTTCAGCTGAACTCTTTTAGAGCTGGAGCCACACATGCTTAAGCAGTGGTTCTCAACCTGTGGGTCACGACCAATGAAAATACATCCTGCATATCAGATATTTACATTATTATTCATAACAGTAGCAAAATTACAGTTATGAAGTAGCAATGAAAATAATTTTATGGTTGGGCGTCACCACAACATGAGGAACTGTATTAAAGGGTCGCAGCATTAGGAAGGTTGAGAACCACTATGCTTAAGGCTTCCAGAGGGTCAGGCAGGAGATGTACATGAGTGAAGCAGGCTCCCTGAGGACTGGGGTGAAATGGAAAGCATGTGGGATGCCACTCAGGTTTGTCCAGCTGTGACCATGGCCTCTGAGTGAGTGACTGAGTTTTTAAAAACAGTGTAAGAAAATCCTAGATTTTATATCCAATGTCCTGACTTTTAAACCAGAGTCAAAGAAAATACATAAACTGGCCAGATTTGGCCTGGGGCCACCAGTTTATAGCCTTGACTCTAGAAGTCTAGAGTCCTCCACCAGGCCTAATTCTTGACCATACTCACTATAAGTGTTAACATATGAGAGCTAGCTTGCTGTCTGGTTGTAGGGGAGAGGGTAAGGGGGATTCTCATAGGGAGTTAGAACCCTGCAATCTAGCCATTTATTCATTTAATCATTTGTTAGTACCTAGTATATGACAGGTGGGGAGCTGCCACCTGTTGGGAGAGCAGGCCTGTCTGCCACTCACGTGACTATTCAGGGTCATGCTAGAGCAGAAGCATTACAGAATAAGGGGGCTGTATGGGAAATATTTCCACCCAGGGTAGTCAGGAAACCCTTTGCTAGGGCAATGACATCTGAACTTTGTCCTGAACTTGATAGCTTTGCAAGGCACAGAAAGGGAGAAAAAAACTTCTACCCAGAGAGTAGAGTCCAGAAGACACGCTTATATTTTAATGCCTGAAAAGTAGGGGAAAGAGGCTGGGGCTAAAGGAGATGAGGGGGCAGAGAAACGACGTGAGCAGAGATGTATCATATCTTAGAAAGATCCCTTTGCAGCTCTGTAGAGGAGGGCCACATAGTGGAGAGGCCCAGACAGAGTCTGTCCTTCCTCAATGATCATATTTTCTCTTCTCTGGGAGTCCCCATTGCCACCCTGAGACTCCAGGGCCAGATGGATTTAAACTGCTGCCCCTTCTACAGGAAGCCCAGACCCCTAGGAGATGAGCCAGGATCAGGAAAAACCATTCAATTGTCAGACCAGGCTGCAGGAGCCCCTGAGAATCCACAGACACATGCTCTCTGCAGGTGCCATGCAACATGGGCAAGGGGAGGAGGAGTCAAGTGAGACTAGACTGTCCATCATCGCTTGACCTTAGCAAGCGATGGGGTCCCAAGGTTAAAATGCCAAGGAACACATGTTAGGGGTAAACTGACAAGGCAAACATGCAAGTGCAGAACCATGCTGCTCTGCGTGGGGCAGTCATGCAACACGAGACAGAGCTTCGGGCTGCAGGCTGGCTGGCAGTCTTCTCACAGGTGGCCCAGGGCCCTCTGAGCATGCACTGCCCAGTGGGCTGGGTCTCGATGAAGCTCCACCGTACCTCAAACTGGGGCATATCTGGGGTGGAGCAAGCCCCTCGATCTGGGCTGTCCTCAATGCCCCCAGATTCATCATCCTGGCTGGGGGCCCCCTTGCTGAGATCCCGGGAGAACACCAGGCCTTCTGTTTCTGAGTCACTTTTGTCTCGGTCAAGCTCAGGAAGGCTGCGGGAAAAGTCTTCAAAAGCGCTGCCGTGGTAGTCACCAATAACCGTGAAGTCCACCTCAGCCTCCAGGCTGGATGTGGAGCTGACCGTGATGCTGGAACACTTGCGCTCAATAGCCAGGTGGTTGTCCTTCAGGAACACCGCATCCCTCTCCTGGTCCTGGTCCTCATCTCCTGTGTCACTCTCGGGGGCCCGGGCACGTGGTGGTTTGACTTTCTCCTCCAAGCCCTCCCTCAGCCCTGCTCTCTATGGCCAGATAAAATCAAAGGAGTGGGGATGTGGGGTAGAGGGGGAGAGAGAGAGAGAGAGAGAGAGAGAGAAAGAAATCAAGATGGTGAATTCAGAAGAAATCTTGGGGCTGTGTTGACATCCTGATGGAAGAGCAGGTCAGGAAATGAAAAATACTTCCAGGAAAGATTCCTTTGAACCATAACAAGCTTTAAAAAAAAAAAAACAACAAAAACCTCAAAAACTTCTCAAGAGCGGGGATGTTCCTTTCTGATGGTCTCACACTGATGGCAAAGCAAGTACAAAGCAAACATCCTGCCAGTAGGTCCTGGACAGGAGGCTCCATCCAAAGTTTGGATCTAGAAGCTTATCAGAAGCAGCACTGTGCGAAAAGCAGGGATAGAAGCCTGGACCCCAGGCCCATCTGTGCAGGCGGGCATTGAGAAACAGAAACCCAAGAGGGAGACCCGAGGATTTAGGGAAACCCAGGAAGGGAAGGCAGAGAGGCTGGAGCCCAGAGCTTTGAGAAACAAAGAGGAAGCCAACACAGTTTGTCAATTCCACTGAGTCTCCGTGGGAGGCATAAGCATCAAATGGAGGGAGGAAGGATACAGGGTTGGTCCCTTGAGGACCAGCTTCCTGGGAGCCGGGGGCTACACCAGTTCCATCCTGAGATCCACAGGCAGGTCATGGAGAGGAGGCTCTGCCCCATCAGTGTAATTGACAACAGCAGACCAAGGCAGTGCCTGGGGGTAACCAGCAACTCTTGTTGTCCATCATACATACCTCTCAACTGGCCTGTCAGGGATTAAATACCACACACATTTTTGGCTGGTGGATGATATTCTTTTTTAAGACCAATCTAACACCCATGAAATATTTTTAAAGAATGTGGCTTCAGATTTCTATGGCTTCAGTGAGCTTAGAGATTCACTTGCTGAAGGAGCCTCTATTTAGCCAGTTTCTGGAAGGCTGAGAGGTGTGAGGAATACATTCCAGACAAGCCAGAGTTGAGCAGCCACAAGAGGTGCTGCCAGAGCAGGAGGGAATCTAAGGCGTCGCTGCACCCTGGCCGGGTGAAGATGACTGGGACATCAGGGCACAGAGGGACTGCAGAGACCTGAGAGCCCGAGGGGCTGGAGAATCTCAGGTGCCCCCCCTTTCCAGGGGTGTTCGCTGCTAAGCTGGTGAAGTGCTTCTCTTCCCTGACCGCATCTCCGGATTTGTTCTGGATTAGAGAAAATAGTTAGTCTTAAGGAGGCAAAAAGAAACCTGGCACTGGGACTGAGAGGGAACCAAAAGTGAATGATAGAACCTCTGGACTGTCAGCTTCCCCAAGGCAGGAGAACCAGGGATAGGAAAGGATGAAGAAAGATCGTTGGACAAGCCAAGCAAGATAGGTAGGAACCCGGCAGGTGGGAGCAGCAAGGCAAAGCTCATGTGTTATTTACTGGGAGTAGTGCCACCTTCTCCACAGGGGATGTGTGACTTTCTGGGCACCAAGTCATACCAAAAGCTGAGGCTGTGTATGGCCAAGCTAACATAGGCCAGCAGATAAACTCATCATTTAGCCTGAACTATACGCAGTCCTGTTTGGGAAAAAGAACTCATAGGGATGGGTAAGCAGCCTCTGATTGCAGTAATGATGAGGGCGACTGAAACATGCTCCTAAGAACTACATAGCATGCAGCCAGCCCCCATGGGCAGTGGGCAGCGATGGGGGCCTCACACGGCCAGTTACCCCAGTAGCTTCCTCCAGCGTGGTTTCACAGCCTGAATCAGGGGACATGAGCTCTAGTTCTGTGCGTCCTTCCTCGCAGGATGCAGTGGAAATGCCCTCCCCGAAGGGTCTGATAGCCACAGGCATCCCTGGGGAATGTGTAGCTTTGGGGCTGGTAAAGTCCCCTGGGGGCTGGGGTTGGACAAAGCCCAGATCTAAAAGCTTATTTCGCTGTTGCTCTACCTGTCCCATGGGGAGCTCTGAAGACAGCTCATTTGAAAGGGCTCTTGCTTCACCCTGACTTGTTCTGCGAGTTTCAGCTCCCTGGGTCTCAAATATCCGAATTTTATTGGCCACTGAGGTCTTGCTAATATCTTCCAGGGAGTCCTCTTGGCCACCGGCCTGGAAACAGGTCATCTCCTTTTGCTTCTCCAGGGGCATGGCCCCCTCAGCATCTTCAAGGACAACTCTGGGCTTTCTGCTGGTGATGGGAGGTACCTTGCACTCACCTCCTGTGTCAACAAGCCCTATATGGTCCTTAGGTTCTGGGCTCTCTTTAAGAGGATAGACATGTTTGAGAAATACAGAGGACTGTTCTCCAAGGGGATTCTTGAGCTCTGAAGGCTTTCCTGACCCATGAGGGGCTAGGCTTAGAAAAGTTTCCTCCAGAGCTGCCAAAGCCTCCAAGTGACCAGGAGAGGCTGGCAGGGGGATGATCACCTCCATGTGAGGAAATGCTGAGGCCTCATGGTCCTCCATCCCAGGTCTTCCTGTCTGGGTGTGACCTACTCCCCTCTCTTTGGACAGGAGGTTGCCTCTGTCTGGTTTGGCTGGATTTCTGACATTTGGAGGGATGGCCCATGGAAGGGTGCAGGCCTGGGTGTTTGGACGCACAACCTCTTTTCTATTAGGTGACTGGTTCTTCAATCCTGCTGCAAGACTTTTCTCAGCCTTTCCTGGCAAATCTCCACTCACAGAGCCTTCTACCTCTGTAGCTGCACTGGATGTTGGGTGGATAAACTCTCCTTCCACCCTCCACTGGGCTTCTTCCCAGTCCTCAGCAAATGTCTGCCCCAGAGAGGGTCTCTTCAGGTCATTTGGTCTTTCATGGTTCTTGAGTGGCTTTACCTCTTCCTCTGAGGAAGCTGTGTGGGCTTTATCCTTGTTCCTGCTGGAAGCTGTGACAGAACTTCTTGGGTCTGGGGAATTCAGCTCCAGTCTGGTCTCATCCCCGGGAGGAGCATCCAGGTGCTGTTCTCTCTCCTCCAGGGGTGGAAGGAGAGCTTGGTCTTCTGGGTCTTTCTCTCCATAGTTTAAATAGAAGCTCCTCTCTCCAAAGGAGGTGTCAGTTTCGTCACTTGAGTCAGCTCTGGCTTCCACACGGGCTGGATCCAATAGAAATGACTGGAGTCCTCCTTTGTCTGAGGCTGGAGAGGTGATGTCCAACTCTGCTGGCCTGGTTCCTGGTGCAGTGGGTCCTCCGCAGGTCTGGAGCTCCTCCAGCCCCTTCCTTAGCTCGGTCTGGCCTTTCAGCTGGCCATCTGAGATGCAGTGGTTCCTGATGGTTGCCTTCTTGGTATCCACCCTGAGCTCAGTACCCTCCACGAACTCATCTGCCAACATGCAGCCTGCAGCCAGAGCAGCCCCTCTTGGGCCTCCCTTGACCCAGGGGATTTCTTCCCATTTTGATTCAAAGTCTTCAGGACTTGCAATCATTCTCCCTCGCTGCTCGGTATTTGCTCTTCTGGTTCCCACCATTTCTTCCGTGGCTACTTCAACTTTGAATTTGTCCACCAGAACGTCTACCTTGGACAGTCTGCCATCAGCAAGGATATCAGCGAGGCCTGCCTCACCTTCTTCCTGCTGCGTGGGAACCACTCTTAGGAGACAGAGTTCTTCTGGCCTAGTGTACTTTCTTTCTATAAATACCCAAGGCTCTGAACCCTGTGTTTCAATTGGAGCAAGAAGAGTTAACATGAAATATCAGCCACTGTGAGAGTGGGTCACTTTTTCCCTCTATAAAAAGGGACTAATCTACCACTAGAAGGTTTGACTCTGGGATGGCATGCCCCAAAACTGGCTGAGGAAAGGAAGGCATGACTATGCCAGCCACTGTCATCAGAGCTACTCTCTCCAGAACTTGACAATTATTGACTCTTTTCAAACACTGCCCCCAACCCAATCAAATGGAATGGGGTCTCATACCCTCCCCATGTTAACCACAGAGAAATGGAGATCCATAGATGGGCCAAGACTCTTCCTCTTCCTCTTTTAATAATACAACTGCCACTGTCAGAGGGGAAAGTAGTTTACATCACATGGCATCTCTGAATGTTAGAGCCAAAATAACTCTTTAAGACATCCAATCTAATCTCCTTATTATGTAAATAGGGAAACTGAGGGCTAGAGAAGGTCAGAAATTCACCCAAAGTCACAGTTGATTGACAGTAAAATCAAGAAAAGATGCCTGACTTTGAGGCCTGAGATGTTTTTGCCTATTTATCTCACACCTTGGAGTATGGGTACCAACTGTGATCAGGTTGAAGGGAAGCACTGAGTTCCACAGGCCACAGCCTGAAATCTGACCTTTCTTTCTACAAGAGCTCCTGGGAAGAAAACAGATTAGGAGCAAAGATGTCAAATGGCTGAGTTAGTGCCAGTCACCAGAATGGCTTAAACAGCTTGACCATTGTGGAGTTCAATCCAAAAGAAACAAATACCAAAGCCCATCCCTGGAGAATTTTAACAAAAACCATAGAATGAGTAGAAAAGGACTGACCAGGATGCATCAAGGGAATGTGAGATCTAAGGATCTAAGCATCGTCATGAGTCAAAGGCACCGAGAGTACAGCATGGTCAAACTGTCCATGAAATGGCCCTCTACCTTCCCCAAGAGTTCTTCCAACAATGCATAGGATGGAATAACGGAATGGACTTCTAGAATTATTATAAAAGCAGGAAGGTCATTGGGTTTTTAATCTTCTTGTGGTTACAGAATACTTTCTTCCCAGAAAATGTTAGTGGAAGTATAGTATGGGACACAAATACAGAGCTTCTTAGTGAAGCTGGGGGTGTGGGCTGCCCTCATGCCCTGAGGCAGCAGCCTCTGGTGAAATCCCTGCTCTGACTAGAGCCCTCCTGAAACAAATTTGGAAACTGAGGCCGAGAGAAGACAAGCACCTTGCGCAACAGAGCGAGGTGTTGGCAAAGGCAGCCTAGAATGTGGCCTCTGACTCCAAATTCTGTGAAGTGTGTCCTTCCCACTCTACTCTGACCACCTCCATGTTAAGAGGTGCCCCCAAACTGCTCCCAGCAATAGGAGGGGAAAGGTTTCTATGACCTTGGGGTCCTTTTAGGTTAAGATTTGGCAAGGAATCTGTTAGTCCTAACCTACGGGAAGGAGTCTTTCAGAGCCTGTAAGATCTGAAGAATTTTAAAGGACCAAGAGAACACTGTAAACTCTCTATTCTCCCACTCCACTTTGCAATATCTCTCTGGGTCACTTTTTCCCTCTGTAAGAAGGGACTAATCTACCACTGGAAGAATCAGGGAGAACCTTGCCAATAGGAAAGAGAGATCAAAGGAATAAGAAGGTCCAGGTGAAGTCTGGAGTAGGTTTCTGAGCTTTTATTTCAGATTACTGGATCGTCCCAGAGTGAAGTGCTTCCAGAGCATACAGAAGCCAGGGCTCTTTTCTCATCTCCTTAGCAAGCAGGTTCCTTTAGCTGCTTCCATTTCTGCTTATACTGACTTCATCAGCATAGCAATGATGGCTAAAGCTGGTCAATGAGGCCCCTTCTGGAACATTATAGCTCCAATTCTAACTAGCAAGCAGGCTAGAGATAAGAGTGAATGGGGCAGGAGCTGGCTCAGAATGAAAAGAAAGATTCTGCAGGAAGAAAAAGGGAAACATGGAGAGGCATTTAGTTATTATGTGGCAAGCAATGCAGCCCTTTGGCTAAGTTATTAAATTTAATCCAACCTGTGAAGCATGTATTGTTATCCTTATTTTTAAAGGGTAATGAGGCCTCCATAGATGAGGGGACTTGCGCAAGATCTCAGAGCCAGCAGTGGGGAAAGAAAAAGGGGTTCTGTTTCTACCAAGCAAAATACAGGTACGTAGGAAACTGAAAATGAAGAGGAGATAGAAAAAAAAAAAAAAAAGAAAGAAAAACATCCTTGGCACCAAAGCACTGGTGGAATCACCCCTGGTATTAGGGGTTGGTCTGAAAGTCATTCTGACCCGATCCACAAGAGAGGATAACATAAGAGTCGCCACAGATTGCAGCAGCCCTATAGCCCTTCTTCTCCAAAGCCAAGGGACCTTCAGTGCCTTGCTCAGAATGCCCCTGCCATTGGTGGTGGGGGCACTGCAGCCAAGAGAAGCTATACAACAGAAGTCAGAAGAGGTGGAGCCATTTCTGCTCCCACACAAGTCACAGGCGAGAAGGAACTCTCTAACCAGAAGCACTGCTGACTTCAGGCTGTTCAGGCTCCACCTGGAGCTCTGGTCCACATTTTGAACCCTGTCCTTTACAGGAGAAAGATACTTTGTGTGAGAAGCCCTCTAGAAAGTGGGTCCTGGGAGAAAATGCAAAGACTGCAAGGATGTTTAGGGGGAGGGGAGGTATTTAGCTCTCTGAAGGACTGACCTGGAGGAGATGCAGAATACATCTTTGGATGCCGCAAGGCAGAACAAAGCCCACAGCTGATTTAGAAGGGCAGGTTTTAATTCAAAACAAAAACTTCCTAATAGTTGACTAAGGACAAAATAGACTGCTGTCAAGGACAGTGGGCGCCCACTGTGGAAGAGGCTGGGTGGACAGTTTGCAGGGATAATGGTGAAGAGTGTGAAGCTCCCAGCATGGGCCCCTGTCTTTGGTTCTAGCAGCGTCTCTGCTCCATGGCATCACTATGTCCCTAGCTTTGGGATGCTATTGACTTTTGTCTGACTTTCCCCAGGAAGGAGTACTTATACTTTTGTTTTTATTTTTACTTTGAGGAAAAAAACTCATGGAGTAGAAGTGTGATTTCACTCATGTCTTTCTCACATGTGCAGCAGCTACAAAAGTTTTCTCTGATAAACGAGAAAGGTGTATGACCTCACACACACATACACAATGCCAAAAGAGGAGGGTCAAGTATTAGGGAGAAAAAATTTTTGCCGAGATGATTGGTCAGTACCTTCCAACCCTGCCAGTCTGTGAAATCCCAGCAGGAAGGAGAGTGTAGCCTCCTGCTGCTGAGCCAGGATCTCGTCCATGGGACATTCCAAGAGCCGTCAACATGCTGCCATCGTGGGCATAGTTGCAAAGCCTTCCTCATTTAGAACATGTGCCTGACCAATATCTATATAACCCCAAACATACTCCTTAGAGAAAGATGTCCACATTTGCCTGCCTGGAGATCCTGAAAGACCCAAGCTCCAGGGGAGTTTAGAGAGGATGGAGGTAGGGTATGGATGGGATAGTATGCTCTATCTAGCCACTGCTGGACCTTGTCCAGACTTCTGAAAAGAGACAAGACCTGAGGGCAGAAGGCATTTGGGTACTATCACCCTGATCCCAGGCTTAGAAGTCAGAGCCTGCCTCTAGCATCACCTGCCTCACCAGGGCCTGAGAGACAGAGATCATTTCTGCCTCCCCTTCAAAGCCAGAGGTGATTCCAGCTGTTCTGTCTTCCCGGAATGGCTGCAGTCCTGTCCCTCCTGAGAAAATGGATGAGGGAGGGGCTGGCCCTTTATGGATCCCTGGGATGAGGATGCTTGCTTGTTACAGCATGAGGACAGCATGGGCTACCTGCTCCCATCTGTATGGCAGAATCTGGTCCATTCCCCTCACCCCAGGGGAAGGGTTTTCTTAAGACCACAGAGGGTGGTTCTTGGAGGCCCCAGGAGGAAGAGACACAGGAAGGTGAAGACAGTAACCTCGGGAGACGCTGCGAGGCTTTTCTGAGCAAACACTTCCAAGCCTGCGGCTGCTCCAGGCTCAGGTACCAAGTCCTGCTGAGAGGTGTCCTGGGTCCTCTGGGACTGCAGGGGAAGCCCAGGGCCAAAGGATAGGGAAAGAGGGAGGAAGGGAAGGAGAGACAGAGACAGGAAGAGAGGGAGAGAGAGAGAAAGCAGGAGAAACACACACAGAAAGTCTTTAAATAGCCCAGCTTCACAAATGTCACATCTTCGGATTTGTGGATTAGGTCAGGAAGGTGCCTCTCCATGGGTGACATAGAGTGGGACTGCCCTCTGAGCCATTTAGGGGAGGGAAGCCCATGGTCAGCTGCTAGCCAGTACTAAGGGCCCTTCCCTCATAGCCTGCCCACTCTCATTCAGTTTTTGGAAGCAGACCATTTAGACTATGACTCCAAGTCTTTGGCTTAGGCTATGGTTCAATACTACAGTTTGAATCATAGCTCCTTTTAAAAATTTATCTTTGAAACTAAAACCTGGGTTTGGCATATGGGAACAGTTAAAGTTTCCATTGTTTTCCCCTTGGCCAAGATAGGGTCCAACAATATACAAGAGAGCTCTTGGGGATTCTGGACAATGTGGGATGTCTGTAGGACAGCCCCCACAAAACCCATATTTGGATCAGGGATTCTTGTTACCATCAGAAATACCCTCACGCCTGTTAAGCATTTTCCAGCTGACAAAGTGCTTTTATATTCGTGATTTCATTCCGCCTTCCCAACAACCTTATGGAGTGGCATTTTGGTTCCCCTCTAGATGGATTAGGTAATGAGGCTCAGAAAGGTTCTAGTCAATCCTTGTCTATGGCATCTCCCCATCTCCCAAATCTTCAAGGGCCACTTAAATGTCACAGCGACCTGTAAGCCAGCTCTAAATGGTCCATCACTCCAATGTAAGCCCCTGGACTGTAATTCTTTCCAGCTGTGGACTATACTTCTTGGGGGTGAGGGCCTGGGGCTGGTGGAACAGACTCCACTTTTTAGTGAAACCCATCTGCTAGTAGTTCTAGCTAACACCAGCAGGTGGAGCACACCCCAATCCAGGCTGCTCTGAGACACAGAGCTCCAGACCCCTGACCACCAGGGCTCATCCTTTCCCTCTCTTGGGAGTCTGACCCACAGCCAGGCCAAGACCTAGCCCCTTGAGGACTGATTAGAGGCCACTCTGTAGGGCAGGAGGTAGGTATGGGAGAGGGTGCTGTCAACTGGATCAATAGACCAGCACTAGAGGTCCAGTCCAGGGTCTTGATTGTGCCGTAGGTGACCACAGAAGTCCTCAGAAGATGCAGAGGATTACCCGTCCTCCATAGCACCAGCCTTAAAGGCCCTGAAAGCATACCTCCAGGTTTGTGATGCACCAGCCAGGGAGCCACCACAGTAGCTGTCCCTGAGCTTATGCCAAACCAGGCAAAGCCCTCTGTTATCTGGCAGGTTCAGGCTATGAGTAGTCCTGATTCAATCAAATTCTCTGCTAATTAGATCATGGCTGCATCTCCAATTTTCAATCATTAGAGGACAGCACACACACAATTCACTCTATACCTGGTCTTTACATGATTTAGTTTTGCTCCTAGGCAGCTGTGATTTAATAGCAAATGCAATAGCTTAGGACATAAGAAAATTGGATTCTGACTCTTCTTCTATCAGCTAAACTAAAAAAGGCCATCCTCTTTCAGGGTCTCAGTACCCCTATCTGCAAAATGAAGGTTCCAAGCAGCTTCCAAGAGTCCTTCCAACTTTGAAAGGATTCTGATTCAAAGTTAACTACCTACGTAGAAGGTTAATTGTTCAAAAATGAAACAATAAGTAACTCACATTGAGCACTGAGATACTCTCATCCTTCCACCCGTGTTATCTCACATCCCTACAAAGTAGGTGTTTTTAATATCTCTACCTAAAGCAACTCAGAGAGCTTAAGTAATAAGCTTAGAGTCACCCAGCTAGCAGCAGAGCCAGAATTCAAACCAGACAGCTGGCTCGGCGCCTGTGGCTCAACGGGGCTAAGGCACCAGCCACATACACCTGAGCTGGCAGGTTCAAATCCAGCTCGGGCCCGCCAAACAACAATGATGGCTGCAACCAAAAAATGGCCGGGCGTTGTGGCGGGCGCCTGTAGTCCCAGCGACTTGGGAGGCGGAGGCAAGAGACTCGCTTGAGCCCAGGAATTGGAGGTTTCTGTGAGCTGTGATGCCACAGCGCTCTATCCAGGGTGACAGCTTGAGGCTCTGTCTCAAAATAAATAAATAAATAAATAAATAAATAAATAAATAAATAAATAAATAAATAAATAAATATAAATAAATAAATAAATAAAAAATACAAACCAGACAGCTGAAGTCTAGACTACAAATGGGTTTGAGACCAGTAAGCGACAGCTCTAGAGAGAAAACACCTGAGTACAAACTGGGGTAAATATTGCCAAGATTTAGCAAGGACTAAAAATAATAGCTTGCCAAGTATAAATACAGCAATTCCCCAAACCTTATCTTCATCTCTTTTTTTTTTTTTTAAATACATGTATTTTATTATTCTTCATTACATTATTTCCCCCCCCCATCTCTTTTTCAATTGAGAAAATACCCCACACTTTCCACTCTGAAAGACAGGTTGTGCGGGATCCTTTTCTGAAGTCACAGAAGCAAGTCTGATTTGTGTGGAGGACCTTTCCCCTCCAGTGGACTCTGAGGACCCTCCTAGGAGGGACTACCTCCTCCTCCATCCATGTTTTCACAATATGCACAAAAGGGTTCGGTTACCAGGTAGAATGACCAGCTTCTCAAAGTCAAGTGTTGTGAAAGAACACTTACTAAAATGCAGATCTATGGGTGGCGCCTGTGGCTCAAAGGAGTAGGGTGCCAGCCCCATATGCCGGAGATGGCAGGTTCAAACCCAGCCTGGGCCAAAAATCACAAATAAATAAATAACCAAATAAATAAATAAAATGCAGATCTAAAGTTCTAGATCCAGAGCTCTACCTCCAAATATCTGATTCAGTTGTTGAATGCAGGGGTCCTGAAACCTGCATTTCTAAAAATCACTCCTTCCCCATTATACTCTGGTTGGTAGACAGGGAGTACACCCAGTTACTGTGAGTGTTGAGTTTTTCATGTTCAAAGTGGTCCCTGGGACCCAGGATTCCAAGATGTAGTGAATCTGTCTCCCTTAGCCTAATCCGTCACCCCATCTATCCCCACCAGTTGCTAAGCAGCAATGGGGGAAAGCGTAATGCTGTATAGGATGAATAGAAGTCAGTGTGTAGCAACTGCCCAATGCCTCTTTTCCCAAGGCCCATATTGAAGAGTTCAGGGTGAGACCTACCTCATTAGCTTTCTCAGGGGTGCCCTTGGGGGATGGGGAGGCAGGTGAGGAGGGCAGCCTGCGCTCCCGCTCCCAGTCTCGATCCCGGTGGATCAGTTTGCTGTTGGGTTCCTTTAGAGTCCTCTTGAGCTCATTGATGCTGGCCTGGTGCTTCAGCAAGACGTCCTCTGGCTTGTCTAGGAACTAGCAACGAGGGGAGAGGACAGCAGTGTTAGGGAAACAGCTCTGAGTGGGGGGTGTAGGGTGTATGGATGATAACAATGGTCAATGTCATTGCCCTCCACCAGCGATGTCCCTGTCTCACTCTCTTGGTCCCAACAAGCCAAGGAGGGTAAGGACAATCAGCTCCAACAGGTGCACATAAGGTGGCACAGAGCACTTAAGATTAAAAAGAGGAGACTTCTGGTCAAGCCACCTTCTCTTCTCTCCTGCCTGGTTCCCCAAACCCTGAATACCCAATTCCTGTTGGTCTGGGTGAATTCCTTTCGGTGCTGTGAGCCCAGTCTTAGTGACGGAGGTGACTTCCCTCTGGTTAAAACCCAGGCACAGCAGGCAGCATCTGCCAGAGTGAAAAGTCACTATTCCTGTTACTGTGCTTCTCTGGCTCACTTGCTGGCCTTCTGGCTTACTACTGCATCCTGGTGCCCACCTTCTGGCCGACACTTGGACTTCCAGTCTAGGCCCCTCTTAGACTAACATGTACAACAATGCAGGCTCTGTGGAGGCCTGGAATACAGATCCTCCCTAAGCCCAGCGATACCCAGAAAAATGGGCCCTGCTACCACACGAGGGCCAGGGGCCAGCCCTCTCTGCTGTGAGCTACTATCTTCCCCAACCACCCTGGATCTTCCAGATACCTTTGGGGTACTGACTCACCAATAGCAGACAAGGTGAGATACAGCCAGATAGAGAAACTAGGATGCTGAGGGTGTTCAAGAAGATTAAGAGAATTAGAGACCAGGAAGAAGAGAGGTAAGCCCCAAGGCTGGGCACAAGAATTGAGTCAAGAATAGCTGGAGTCACAGGTGTGTCCCCCATTATATCCCCACATCTGAGCTCTAGCCACTGCAGCATGACAGAATAATCTTCCTAGCTGAGGTGAGAATGAGCCTTTGCACAGGAGCTAGCAATGATTCGCCAAAGCTCTTTATCTGCCTACTTCTGGGGCAGGGCGGATGAGCTAGCAGCCCAAGGACCCTTATCTGTATGGCTGTTTGAGGATTCATGTTAATTCAGCTCAGGACAAGAAATGGACAAATTCAGCTTATTAAAGTCACATCAGGTGATTCTCGAAGAACCACTGGAAGGTAAGCTTACCCTTGACAATGCTAGAATCTCCTGCTGAGCTCATCTCTGGCATCCTAGGATCCACTATGGTTGGCTCTTAAGCTAACTCAGGAAAGAAACTGATCCTGCTGGGGCTCCTGCTTCTCCTCCAGACACCTGTCTATACCTCAGGTATCCCATCCCAAGTGGAGCTGCCCTGTCTGAGAATTCAAACCTGTTGGAGTTTGCACAGGGAGTAAATTTGAGCTGCAATGGGTAGTGAGGCCCAACCTGAGATGTGGCTTGTCATCTTCTGTCCCAAACCTGTCCCATTGGTTCTGCAGGCATGTCATGTTACTGAAGGCTACAGGAAGTAGTGGGACCCTAAGATCCTTGAAGGCTAAAGGCCTTGGGGAAACCTAGTCTGGATGCCTTGCTGTGCAGACAGGGGACTGGTGCCTAAGGGGACTTTCCCAAGATCTGCAGAGTCAGTGGCAGAACTGGGATGGAAACCTAGAACTTAGCACTCTATGGCCAGGCTCTTCTCATGTACTGGCCTTTGGCCCTTTCTCTCAGCAGCCCAAGGACTAAAGAATAAACCCAATTTACTTGCAGTTAAGGTTCAAATGAAGAGTTGGAGGTTGTATGAGAAGGAAAGAGAAGTGGTTAACATAGGAGGACTGAGCTGAGAGAAACAATGAATGGGAAGAGGAAAAGGAGGAGATTTTTAGCAGAGCTGGAACAGTAGCAGCCCCACCCAGGAGGAGATGGAGCTGGAGTCTGGGTAGACACAGAGGTGCTCTGAGGTTCCACCCTTCTCCCCACAACAAGCCCCCATTCCCACATCTGGTTGCCAATAGATACAAAATGAAGGTTCAGGTGAGGACACAGGGAACACAGATGAGATGGACCAAATAGTACTATGGAGAAGGAGATGAATCTAAGGATGGGGTGGGGTGGGGAGTGGGTAGGATGGTGGGATGAGCTAAATGAAAGCATAGAATGGCCTGGAAGAGCTGGTATACACAGGTGGGTGGTCAACAGGTAAGCAGCAGGCAAGGAGGACCAGGTGGTCTGGAGACGTGAAGTGTGAAGCTGGGAGGTGAATGGTGGTGGCGAGGAGGGAGGGAGAGATGGCTGGTTGTGAGGAGAGTCTCGGCAGGGAGCTGGAGAGATTTAAGAAGGCACAGGGACAGCAAGGGTAACTGGGGAGGGAGAGGCCAAGGAGCAGGGGTGAAGCTGAAGCTGAGATGGTGCTGGGCACAGGAGCCTGGGATGGGTTGTGCAGTGGTAACAAATGAGCTGGGGATGTGAATGGCTAGGTAGGGAGGGGCGGGTCCCATGCAGTACCTCCTGTTTGTGTCTCGGCGTGGTTTCCTGCTCCGGCTAGCGGGATGTGGTAGAAGGGAAAGGATCCAGCAAGGTCAGTACAGCAAATGGAATAGAGATACCGTGATGGGCTTGGTCCAACAAGGAGCCCAGAGCATTCACACTCAACCAAGTAGTGGGAGCCAGGGAAGCTGGGTGGGCTATCAGTAAGGCAGTGAGGTAGTTAGAAGATACGGGATGTGAAACAGTGAGCTGTCTCAGGAAGGTAAAGAAGGGGGCTAGAGGCAAAGCGGGCAGGACCACGCTCAGCAGATGAGATATGTGAATGGAGTTTTATGCTTCTTGCTATCAGTGGGGGTGTGCTCAGGGCCTGTATTCACCAGGCAGAACTACACGACAGACAAAAACCTGCTTAACAATTGTGCCAAGAGGAAGTTCTTCCTGGCCTGACAGGTGTGTGCGTGGTGGGGGTTGCATGTCTGTGTGCATGAGTCTAAGGGCGAGTGGTATATACATAAGGGAGTGAGGCTGAGGTTGTGCATTCCTGCATTAGCGTGTACACACAGCTACTGAAAGTGTACACCCACCTGAGTGGGGCATGGAGTAGCAAGAAGGGGATACACTTGTACCTCACACGTGTGAGGGCCCTAGATGATTGTACCTCACACTTGTGAGGGCCCTAGATGACATCAGATAGTGCTCTGGAGAGGAAGGGTGAGGTGCAAATCAGATCTCAGTCAAAGAGGCAAATCAGTAGTAGGCAAGAGGAGCCTAAGTCTTCCAGGGAGCAGAGGGCCCCTCCAGGAAGGCAGGGCAGAGGAGGGGAAGAGTACAGGATGGGGAGCATGCCCACCACCCATCCCCACCCCCACCCCGGGATGTCTAGGTATAAGCGTGGCCCAAGAAAAGACTCCATCTGTGATGCACTCCATAGCAGGGGGGAGGGGAAAGCCAAGGCTGAGGTGAGACCTAGGATCAGACTCCCAGGGCAGAGGAAAAAGCCAGGCTCCTACCTTCAGCTCCTTGATCTTCGTAGGAGTTCTGATCTCTCCCTCCTCCGCCTCTGACCGCCGCCCCCCAGACTCGCCATCTTCCTCTCGCTTGTCACCTTCAGCCCCTGTGTCATGGTTCTCGCTGACAGAGGCTGGGCGGGAAAACTCTGCTGAAGAGTACAGAGATAGCCAGGTGACCATGTGAGACATCTCCCCTGCACAGACAGGGAACCAGTCCACCCATTGTCCAATCACTCCTGGAATGGAGCTGACTTTTCCACCCTTCAAACCCTCTACCCAGAGGAATGAGATCACCTTTCCCAGGTCACAGGGCCCCTCTTGGTTTAAACAGCACTAGACCCTGGGTTCAAATCTCAAATCCATCTCTTCTTGGCTCTGTGACCTTGAGTAAGTTACATAATCTCTCTTGGCCTTGTTTTCCTCATTATAAGCAGTGCCTACTTCAGAAAGCTGAGGTGACAAACAAATAAGCTAATGAGTATAAATATTTAGAAGAGCGGCTGGCACAGAGAATGTCTTTAACCAATGTTGACCTATAAATGTTGCTGGTTTTGTTGTGGTGGTTGTGGCAGAATATTCACTTGATCACTACTTAGCAACACACAGATATTCTGAGATTAGCTTTTACTAGTGGAAGCTAGAGTCCTAACATTTGCAAATGATTTTCCTTCCTTACAAATAAGGAAAAATTCAAGGGGATCCCTGCAATAAAATCTTACCCACTGGCATTCTAAAACTCCCTTCCTTCCTTCCTTCCTCCCTCCCTCCCTTTTCTCTCTCTCTTTCTTTCTTTTTAGAGAGATAGGGTCTTGCTCTGTCACTCTAGCTAGAGAGCAGTGGCATCACCATAGCTCACAGCAACATCAAACTTCTGGGCTCAAGTGATCCTCCTACCTCAGTCTCCCAAGTAGCTGAGACTATCGGCATGTGCCACCATGCCCAGCTAATTTTTCTATTTTTTTAAAGACAGGATCTCCCTCTTGCTTAGGCTGGTCTCAAACTCCTGACCACAGAATTCCTCCTCCCTTAGCCTCCCAAACTGTTAGGATTACAGGCATGATAAAACACTTTTCAGAATAAGAAAGAAGAGTAGAATTATAGACTCTTCACACCAGACAATGGACATAACCTGACTACACCCATGGACTGTGTCTGGGTCGAAAATAGGCTGGAAGACACTGAATTAAAATAACCAAAGCACAGATTATCCTTGGAGTTGGCCTAGATTTTAAAAAGAGAATAATTATCCTTTCTATTCATATATATTCACTTTGCAAAGTACCCATTTATGTACATATTTCATTTGGTTTGCACGATACTCTGTGCTGATGGCTAGAATAGGAATTATAATTCCCATTTTACAGAGGATAAGTTGGGACCTCAAGAGGGGGGCCCCAGGCCAGGCGTGGTGGGTCATGCCTGTAATCCTAGCACTCTGGAAGGCCAAGGTGGGTGGATTGCCTAACCTCACAAGTTTGAGACCAGCCTGAGCAAGAGTGAGATCTCGTCTCTAAAAATAGCTGGATGTTATGGTGGGTGCCTACAGTCCCAGCTACTCGGGAAGCTGAGACAAGAGAATCACTTGAGCCCAAGAGTTTGAGGTTGCTGTGTGTTGTGATGCCAGGACACTCTACTGAGAGTGACAAGTGAGATTTTGTCTCAAAAAAAAAAAAAAGAAAGAAAGAAAGAAAGAAAGAAAGAAAGAAAGAAAGAAAGAAAGAAAGAAAGAAAGAAAGAAAAAGAAAAAGAGGGGGTCCCACTAGTGACCTTCCAGTGGGAATTAGAAGGACCCAGACCTCCTAGATTAGAATTTAGTTTTCTGCTCTTTCTCTGATTAGCTTTACCAGCTCTAAGCTAACCTCTGCTGCCTGCCAAAATCCAGGTTTCATTTGGTCCCTGGCACAGAAATGAAAGCTACAGAGGAAGGACAGAAGACCGTACAGATTCTCCTTTCCTTTTACATACACATCAGTTCTCTGGCCTAGCTCTATCCAAGGAGAATAAGCAGCTTCCTTTGCTTCAAATGGACCTCTGCAGAACTACACATCCCTCAAATGTGGACAGAAATCCTCAGACAGGTTTCACTTGCATACCCCAGAAAAAGTATCAGACTCTCCTGGGCATTTAGAAAACTCCTAGGTATGCTTCAAAACCCTTCTCAGGTGTCATCTCTGCAAAGCCCTTTTTGCCCTTCCTATATAGAATCGATTCCTCTTTCTTTAAGGCTATTCTGCATTCTGTACATGCTTCTCTCATTGCTTGAACCACACTGAATGCTTTGAAACCTGCTATTCTATGAGCTTCTCAAAGGAAAGGGCCGTATTTATTCACTCTAAATACTACAATCAGATAAATTAACACAAGGCCTAGCACATATGCTGAACTAACTTGCCTAGAGGCCTGTTCCAAAGTGTTCTGGGTTTATCCACTTTCCCCCCACCCAAGGCCTTATTTCCACCTTTAAGCTACCCTCTACAAACCTAAAAGCAATACTGATGGGTACCATTTATAAGGGCCTACTATAATGTACATGCCATGAACAGTTTTGTGTGTATGTTTAGGCATTATTAGTTCTCCCTATGAACATAGCAAAGTAGTAGTATTTATTTTGCATAAGAGGAAACAGGCTCAGGGGAGTTAACCCATCCATTCATTCAGATATTTATGGACTACTTCCTGTGTCCATGGAGCAGCTGGTGAATGTCAAGGTCAAAAAAAAAAAAAAAGATTTGAACTCAAACCTGCCTAACTCTGAATGCTCCCACTGCTCCATATGGCTTCTGAACATCACCTGCAAACTCTAGTATGTATATCCTAGGGAGAGACCTGGACCCTGAGGGGTACTAACTAGTAGGTCTAGAGAAGGGCCTAAAAATATTCTGATGTTTAACAATCTCACAGATGATTCTGAAGGAAACAGTTGGTGGACCCCATTTTGAGAAGCCCTGATCTGCCTGATATAGGACAATGTCCAGCTAGTTCTTATTGATGTTAAGGGCACCCCACCCACCAGTCCAACAGAAATGGTGACAGTGGAGAGTTGTTAGATTATCAATCACCCTAGATCTCAATGGAACCTAAAGAATGATGAGGAATAATGCTTCAGTCTCTAGGCAGATAAGGAGACTGCTCCAAAGTACAGCCAGAAGCACCATTCTCCTGATGTAATGATAATATGAGGATTGCTAAACTTCTTGGGCAGGGGGCCCAGAAAACTATATAGTTGAACCTGGAACCCCAAAGTTCATGATTCAGTGAAGTTGTGGAAATCCAGACAATGGGAGTGAATTGTAGGTTAGGGCTAAATGAACCAAGAGCTTCCCAGGTGCAGCAGTGGTCTCACCTGCTATGCCTGCCTGATGCAAAGGAACTTGGGATGTGTCTACCAACTTCACTGCTCATTTTGTAGAACCTGGCATGCCCACTCCCCAACGTTCCTCTAAAGACTACTCTTCCCTCCCACCTCCAATTTGGGCCATACCTCCATCAAGGCTGCGGGACATGGTATACCGTTTGCTGGAGGAACGCTCAAAGAAAGGTGCAGGTCGGTCAATGAGGGCGCTGGCTTGGCGGGTCTGTGCCTGGGTCCTCCCACTATACCGGAACTTAGAGCCCATCACCAGGAATCCCTTGGGTGGGGGCTCAGGGGATACCAGCCTGCAGAAGAGGGAAGAAGGTGAGGAGCAGATATCAGACCTGCATTTGCAGGGCCAAGGTTATACTACAGCCTTTCATCCCACTTCCCCGCCAACCACAACAACTCAAAGTGGTCCAGGAAGAGACAGACCTGGAGAAGGGTGGGTGGCTTCCTTAGAGTCCCCACTAACTCCTCCCACTGCTCCCCTGCATACATACGGCCTCTGCCTCATCCCCGTCATCTCATCCACAGTCAGGCTCACCGGAAGAATGTGTGATGCTCAATGCAGACCTTCCACAGTCTCTTGGCTGACCGGTGGTTTGGGAGCTTAAAGCCAATTGTGCTCTCAAACTGCTCATACTGGAAAAACAAGAAGGACAGCTTAGAGGCAGGGCCTGGGCCCACTCTCACCACCAGCCCATCCTTTTCGAACCTCTCCCCCAGCCATGTGTGACTTTGGCCTGTTCTTTCATTGAATCGATAAGGTCGCTTGAACCCTTATTCTGTGCCAGGTCCACTGTTAAACACTAAAGATACCAACCACGGAGACCAAGACAGAAGGTTTTGATGTGGGGTAGATCTCAGATAACAAATAAGCAAACAAGAAACACTTGGGCAGTTAAAAGTTTGACTTATTCGATGATTTCAGAAGTGGCCAGAAGTGGCCATTTCAGAGTGCTAGAGCATTGTGGATGTGAGGCACTGTGGCAAGAGATAGTGGGGAGAGGTAGGTGGCCATGGAAGGAGTCTGGACTTCAGCCCATGAGTTAAAAACAGCTCTGGAAAGGTTTAAGCAAAAAGTGTGAGTATAGAATGGAGGAGTGAGTTGACATTATCTAATTTAAGGGATTTTTAAGATCTCTTTATTAGCTATGAGAAAAATGGCCCGGAGTGACAATGGAGGCACCTTATAGACATAGGTGAAAAAAGATGATTGTTGGTGGCTAGTGCAGGGAAAGGAAGAGAAGCAAATGGGTTTGCGTTGATTCTAGAAGTAGAAGAAATGGACTTTCTGATGGGTAAGATGGGGAGGCTGAAGGAAAAAGAGGTGTAGATGCAAACATGTCTGTGCATGTGTCACTGTGTGTGTGCCATGTGTCTGTGTATGTCTCATGTATGTCTCAGCGTGTGCAAATACTTGAGTACTACATGTAAGCAAATACTGTACAGGTACTGTATACAGACTGTATTCATTAATCTGTGTAATCTCAATATATGTGGCTAACTTCTATTTAGGTTCTCATGTGTGTGGACAAACATACACACCTAAGGTGTGGAGTCTATACAGAAAGCCAAAGAAGAGGGATATCTCCCCACCCAGAACCCCAGCACCCCTATCTATGTATCCTGGGTAGAAAACAACCCCAACCCAGCTGCCAGGGCCCACTCTGTTCTAGCCAATGCAGTGAGGAGGAGGGGCTCCCAAGATAGGCTTACCTCCCCCGGCCGGATCTTGATATAGAAATTACTCCTCTTGTAGGAGATCTTCAGAATCTTGGGCCAGGCAAAGCGGTTGATTCTCAACCGGTCCCGATAGATGAGCAGGCCATTGGCACAGACACCTAACATGATGTCTATGCCCTCAGAGTCCTGTAAGAGAAGGGACCATGGAATGAGAGGGGGTCTGCCCTTGGGGGCAGCCTGCCACCCATGGCAAAACCCTTCCCTGAGCTCTGTAATAAGCTCTCAGAGACAGAATTAGAGCTTCCATGGTAGAGTTCCACTGAACAATCCCTCATGTAGTCATTCATTCATTCATCCATTCACTTAGCTTTTTATTCACCAACTCACTTGTTCAATCACTTACTCTGTCAATCACTCAGTCAGTCACACCCAGCAAGTATTCAGTGATACATACTCAGTGCTAGGCCTTGTGCTATGCACTAGGGATACAGAAATAAACTAAGCCCTGCGTCTTTTCCTCACAACATTCCCAGTTTAGTGGTGGCACAAATAGGTTCATAAAGAAATACAATATAAAGACAGAATGATAAAGATCATGGAAAATAAAAGGTTATATGGCTCGGTGCCTGTGGCTCAGCAGGCTAAGGCGCCAGCCACATACGCCTGAGCTGGCGGGTTCAAATCCAGCCCAGGCCCGCCAAACAACAATGACAGCTGCAACCAAAAAAAAAAAAAAAATGGCCGGGCGTTGTGGCAGGAGCCTGCAGTCCCAGCTACTTGGGAGGCAGAGGTAGGAGACTCGCTTGAGCCCAGGAGTTGGAGGTTGCTGTGAGCTATGATGCCACAGCACTCTATACAGGGGGACAGCTTGAGGCTATGTCTCAAAAAAAAAAAAAAAAAAAAAGGTTATGGAACTATGGGGAATGGAAATAAAAAAGGTTTCAAGAAAGAGGTAACACAGGGTCTGGCACATCAAGCGTTATGGGAAGGG
>CAUYRH010140038.1:0-11392 GCA_963574655.1 Perodicticus potto
TTAAGTCTTTTCTTCATAAAGATGTGAGAAAGGAGGCCTATGGATTTAAAGGATTTAGGTCTGTAGCCTGAAGAGGGCATTTCATCCAAACAATGGGTTAGGGCAGTTGAAAAGCATCAAAAGGGTTAAACAAAGACATCACCAACCAGTGAGCAGAGGGACTTTAGCAATCACAAGGGTTTTACTTTCCATTTTGAAGAGAGGTATAGCAGAGGGAAACAGAGGCCCTGAATGTCCAGGGAGAGCAGAGGAGAGGCCCTATGTTATGTACACCAATTTGTTTACTATGACACAGAGAGACAGCTTGCCAACACTCAGCCTTCCCAGCTGAGCTTGTTCTGAAGTTGCAGTTTGCCCATCAGACTGAGAGAGTTTCAGAGGGTCAATATTGGTTCAGGGATTTCACAGGGTGTACAGTGGTTCTCAACCTTCCTAATGCCACGATGTATTTTCATTGTTACAAAGGGATCCTGACCCACAGGTTGAGAACCACTGGGAGGGTGAATGTGATTCCCTGTCTCCAGGAGAGGGCAATATCACTTCCACTGCACCTCTCTAATAGAGAGGGCATGGTCCCAGGACAAGCCCCTTCCTGAGCCATTTTTTACTCCAGGAACCCAGACTGGGAAGGGCTCAGGCCTGGTGTCTTCTTGCCTGAGCCTCTAGGGGAACTCAGTGCCTGACAACCTTCTTCCCTAGTGATAGCAACCATTTGAAAAGCTTCCTTCTGCTCTTAAGATCTGCTAATGGGTTTCAGTGCCTGTAGCTCCAGCGGCATATACCAGAGCTGGAGGGTTCGAATCCAGCCTGGGCCTGCCAAACAAAAAGGACAACTACAACCCCCCCCCCCCAAAACAACTAGCCCGGTATCGTGGGGGGCACCAGTAGTTCCAGCTACTTGGGAGGCTGAGGCAAGAGAATCGCTTAAGCCCAATAGTTCCAGGTTGCTGTGAGGTATGATGCCACAGTACTCTACCCAGGGGGACAGCCTGACACTCTGTCTCAAAAAAGAAAACAAAAAACCCCAGAAGTTCTGCTCATGGCCTGGCTTTCTCTCACTGTCTACTCATTCCCATTCTGGTTATCAATACCTTAAAATCCGGTTTAATATTCTGCATGTGGGGCCTGAGACTCCTTTTTAAGCTTTTTTAAAATTATATTTTATTTTTTATCTTTTTTTGTAGAGACAGAGTCTCACTTTATTGCCCTCAGTAGAGTGCCGTGGCATCACACTGCTCATAGCAACCTCCAACTCCTGAGCTTAGGCCATTCTCTTGCCTCAGCCTCCCAAGTAGCTGGGACTACAGGCACCCACCACAGTGCCTGGCTATTTTTTTGTTTGTTTTGCAGTTCGGCTGAGGCCGGGCTTGAACCCGCCACCTTCCATATATGGGGCCAGTGCCCTACTCGCTGAGCCTACAGGTGCCACCTCTTTTTTTTTTTTGACACAGAGCCTCAAGCTGTCGCCCTAGGTATAGTGCTATGGCATCACAGCTCACAGCAACCTCCAACTCTTGGGCTCAAGTGATTCTCCTGCCTCTGCCTCCCAAGTAGCTGGGACCACAGGAGCCTGCTACATGGCCTGGCTATTTTTTGGTTGCAGCCATCATTGTTTTCTGGCGGGCCTGGGCTGGATTGGAGGTGAGGTGTGTGTAGCTGCTGCCTTAGCCGCTTGAGCCATAGGTGCCAAGCCTCTTTTTAAGCTTTTGAATATCAGCACTAACTGGGAGATGAAGTGCATTGTCAAGGTGAGGAATAAAAAAGCAGATGAAGCAGGGGCAGGTAAGGAGCTACATTACCTGGAAGTGAAGACAGCCAGAGAGATGTAGGAGTAATAAGTAATATCCAGCAGCAGAGTGAATCCAGAATGTCTATTGTTCCATTAGCTTCTCTTGCTATAGATGTATATTTTCCTCCCAGATAGTAACACCAAAATGTCAGATATTACAGAATCAGAGGTGAGGTATGTGTTCCATTTTTTTTGTTCCAGGTGCCAAAGAACGGTTATTACAACCAAGACAGTGAAACAAATGAGTAGAATAAACAGATACAAGTGTGCAAAAGGGCAAAGTTTATAAAGGACTGTACACTCCAGAGAAGGAGCACATCTACATTTTCAAGTGGAGAAGACCCTGGGATTAGCAAGATGTTTCCCCTTACAGGGATTTTCCAATTCTAGGTTAGTGGTGTGGGGGTAAAATATTCATGATATTTCATGGAAATGGGGAAACCTTCCAGAATGGAGAGTCCTCCCATTTCTATCCCTGTAATTAATAGACACTATTTGTCATTGTAATTATGGAGTATTATAGAACTGGTGTAAATTGTACTATGTTAATGAAAATAGGTCACTTGAGCCTACAGTCATCTTTTTTTTTTTTGCAGTCTTTGGCTGGGGTTGGGTTTGAACCCGCCATCTCTGGCATACGGGCCGGCGCCCTACTCCTTTGAGTAATAGGTGCCGCCCCAAATGAATGCGGAACACATTTTTTTTCTTTTTTTTGGCAGTTTTTGGCCAGGGCTGCATTTGAACCCATCACGTACGGCATATGGGGCCAGCACCCTACCCCTTTGAGCCACAGGCACCACCCCAGAGCCTACTGTCATCTTACTTGTATGCCCACTCCAAAGACCTCCTTTTGTGGCTTTGGCCATATCTCCACTTTGTGGCCTCTCTGTCTCCGAGATTCATTTTTGTAGAACATTGGTTCAGTTTTGGGAAGCCTTCTTGAAATGCCAGCTTTCGTTTCTTGGAAGTCCCCGCTGCTCAATTTGTTCCTCTTAAATTATGGACAAAGGATCTCCTAGTATCCTCTGCCCCTATCTCTCCTCAGCCCTACCTAACAGGATAAACACAACTTTAGGTCTCTGAGACATGACTGACATTTGTAGAGTATTTTTTCCATGTGAATTATGATTGGAAAAGCGTGAGATATATTCAAAGATATTGTCATGCTCTTTTTTCTTCTACAGACATAGTCTCACTTTATCACCCTTGATAGAGTGTTGTGATGCCACAGCTCACAGAAACCTCCAACTCCTGGTTTTAGGAGATTTTCTTGCCTCAGCCCCCTGAGTACCTGGGACTACAGGTGCCTGCCACAATGCCTGGCTATTTTCTGTTTGCAGTTTGGCTGAGGCCGGGTTTGAACACACCACCCTCGTTATATGGGGCCAGCACCCCACAGGCACGGCCTGATATTGTCACAGTCTTAACATATGTAGTATTTCTCTATGAATTCTGTTATGCACTGAAGTGAGTACTGGTTATAGGATTTTTTTTTTTTTTGGCAGTTTTTGGCCAGGTCAGGTTTGAAACTGCCACATCCTGTATATGGGGCCGGTGCCTTACTCCTTTGAGCCACAGGCGCCACCCTGGTTATAGGATTTGACACTTCTCATTTGTAGGGAATTTCTGTGTTATAATTTTTTTATTTATACAATGGTTTAAGGCTTAGTTAAATAGCTGTCAATCTCTTCACATTTGTAGTTTTTCTTCAACATGAATTCTGTCGTGTACAGAAAACAGTGCCTGCGGGAATGAGGCTTTCCCACATCTTCACATTGTTACCATTTTTCTCTGCTATGATTTCTCTTATGTTTAATAAGACTGAGGACCACTGAAAACCTTTGCCACATTATTCACATTTGTAAGATTTCTCTCCAATATGAATGTTCTTAAGTGTAGTTAGGTTTGAGCTCTGGGTAAAGTCATTGCCACACTGTTCACATTTGTAGGATTTCTCTCCAGTCTGAATTCTTTTCTACTTAGCATGCTATGAACACCAGGTAAAGGCACTGCCACAGTCTCCAAATGGAGGGTTTCTCTCCTGTGTGATTTCTTCTATATACAGTGGGGTTTGAATGTCAGTTAGAGTTTGCCCACTGTCCATATTTACAAGGTTTCTCTCCAGAATAAATTCATAAATCTCTAGAAAGGTTCCCAAACGAATTAAAGGCTTTGCCACATTTTTGAACTTTGTAGAGTTTCTCTCCACAACAAATGTGTACAACTAATGACCTATGTTAAAAGGCTTTAACACATTTTTTAAATTTGTAAGGTTTATGTCCAGAGTAAATTCTTTGATGTTCAGAAAGCCTGAGCACTAGGTAAAGGCTTTTCCACATTCTTGACATTTGCACCGTTTCTCGCCATAGTGAATTCTCTGTTCAGAAAGGCGTGAGTGCTGAGTAAAGGCATTGCCTCATTCTTCACACTTGTAGGGTTTCTCTCCAGAGTGAATTCTTTTATGTACAGAAAGGCCTGAGTGCTGGGTAAAGGTTTTGCCACATTCTTGACATTTGTAGGGTTTCTCTCCAGAGTGAATTCTTTGATGTACAGAAAGGTTTGTGTACCAGTTAAAGGTTTTGCCACACTCTTGACATTTGTAGTTTCTCTCCAGAGTGAATTCTTTGATGTATAGTAAGGGATGAACTATCATTAAAGGCTTTGCCACATTCTTGATTTTGTAGGGTTTCTCTTCATAATGAATTTTTAAATGTACAGAAAAGTATGAGTGCCAGTTAAAGGCTTTGCCACATTCTTGACATTTGCAGGGTTTCTCTCCAGAGTGAATACTTTTATGTTTAGTAAAGGATGAACTAACATTAAATGCTCTGCCATATTCTTGACATTTGTAGGGTTTCTCTCCAGAGTGAATTCTTTGATGTACAGAGAGGCTTGAGTACTGGTTAAATGCTTTGCCACACTCTTGATATTTGTAAGGTTTCTCTCCCGAATTCCTTGATGTCTAGAGAGGAGTGCATGCCTGATAAAGGCTTTGCCACATTCTTCACATTTGTATGGTTGCCCTCCAGAATGAAGTACCTTATGTACAGAAAGGCTTGAGTAATGTTTAAAGGCTTTGCCACAGTCTTGACATTTGTAGCGTTTCTCTCTGGAATGAATTCTTTTACGGCCATAAATGTGTGAATACTTCTTAGCAAGTTTGTCACATTCCTTATATTTGTAGGGTTTTTCTCCAGTATTCAAAATCTTATGGTTACAATACTTTGACGTATGGCTAAGACATTTGCTATCATTTTCATACTTGTTGAGTTTTTCTCCAGTATGGAGTCTTGAGCAAGATTGGAAGACTTGGCTATTTTCTTTGCATTTGTATTGTTTTTCTCAGTATTTGTTATCTTATATTCTGTGATGTGTGAGCAGAGCTTAGAAGCTTTCCCATACTTTTTACATTTAAAAGTTTTCTCTAAGGTACATATCATCTTATGTCCATTTAGATTTGACAACTGTCTGAAGACATTCAAACATTTACTACATTGGAAGACTTTGCCATGGGTAGCTCTTACACAGTGCTCAAGTCCCACTGTAACATAATTTCTGCTGCTTACAATTATACACACCTTTCTAGTCTTTTGTAAAGTTTAAATTCTCAGGGCCACAGCTTTGATATCTGCTCAGGATCATCTACGGAAATAAAATATTTGTGCCCAGCTCTTGTAAGTGGTCTTGGGGAGAAAGATTAGATAGAAATGAAAGAAAGTTAAACAATAACAATTTTAGCCACTTGCTTTCTATCAGAATCCAGTAAATATACGTTACACATTTTATCTGCAAAATCATGTTAAGAATATTGGGAAGATGCCATAATATAGTAGAGAGGCACCAATTGTCTTAAAGATAAATAAATGTTGCATGTATACACTGCATTTTGGGGAATTCTGAAAACCAGGTAAGAATATGCAGCACAACAGGTAAGCAAAAGTTGTAGAGATAATGTAGAGGCAGGGCACTGGATCATGTATTTAATCCTAGAACTCAGTGACACTGAGGTGAATGAATCACTTGAGCATAGGTGTTTGAGATCAACCTGAGCAAAAGTGAGACCCCATCTACATCAGTGCCTGTAGCTTAAGCGACTAAGGTGCCAGCCACATACCCTGCAGATGTAAGGTTTGAATACAGCCTCAGCCTGCCAAATAACAATAACAACCAAAAACTACTCAGGTGTTGGGGTGGGTGAATGTAATCCCAGCTACTCCTGGCTGTGGCTAGAGAATTGCTTAACCCTAATAGTTGGAGGTTGCTATAACCTGTGATGCCATGACATTCTACCTAGGGCGACAGGTTGAGACTCTGTCTCAAAATTAAACAAAAAAAAAAAGTGAGATCCCCCCCCCCAACTCTACTACAAATAGAAAAATTAGTCCAGCATGGTGGCACATGTCTCTAGTCCCATCAACTCATGAGGCTGAGACAAGGGGTGACAAAGTGAGACTCTGTGCTACAAAAAAAAAAAAAAAATTTTTTTTTCTTTACAACAAAGACATTTGCACCAGAATGTTTAATGCAGCAGAATTCATAATAGCCAAGACATGGAAACAGACCAAGTGTCCATCGACCTATGAATGGATTAACAAATTGTGGTATATGTGCACCATGGAATACTATGCAGCCATAAGAAAGGATGGAGACTTCACGTCTTTTATGTTTACCTGGATGAGCTGGAACATATTCCTCTTAGTAAAGAATCTCAAGAATGGAAAAAATGTATCCAAAGTAGTCGATACTATGAAATCAATATATAATCACCTACACAGTCATACGATTGGCAAAACATAACTATAGTCCAGAAAGTAGAAGGCAAGAGGAGCGGGGAGGGGAGAGTACAGGTGTGTGCCACAATGCCCAGCTATTTTTTGGATGCATTTATCATTGTTATGTAGTAGGCCCTGGCCAGGCTTGAACCCTCCAACCTCAGTGTATATGGCTGGCACCCTACTCACTGAGCTACGGGTGCCAAGCCCAGCCTCAGTTTTCATTTCTGGGACACATTACTATTTAACCCATTGTAGGGATCTTGGCAAAACTCACTCTATTCCCATGAGAATCCTGGGAACCAGAAGAATGATTACCCAATGTCTAAGTGATGGTCAGAGACTTTCATGAATGCCTTTTAGATGGAAGTGGGAAGGGTAGCGCCTGTGCTGGCCCCACCACCAACCCAGGGTGGTGGGTTCGACCTGGTCCCAGATGTTGTGGCGGGCACCTGCAGTCCCAGCTACTCAGGAGGCTGAGACAAGAGAATCACTTAAGCCCAAAAGTTGAAGGTTGCTGTGAGATGTGACTCTACAGCACTCTACTGAGGGTGACAGAGGGAGACTCTGTCTCAAAAAAAAAAAAAAGAAGGGAGGGGGGAGGATGTGGAAATTATAGGTGTACCCAAACTGTTGCTAGGAGGGATGTGTAGAAGGAGGAAAACAGATTTCATTTGTAAATGAACCTGAGAGGCAGGTATTAGGATTTTTTTTTTCTTTGAGACAGAGTCTGAAGCTGTTCTCCTGGGTAGAACGCCATGACGTCCTAATTCACAGCAACCTCCAACCCCACCTTAAGTGATCCTCTTGCCTGAGTTTTTCTATTTTTTTGTACAGATAGGGTCTGGCTGGTGCTTGGTCTCAAACTCAAAGGAGTAACTGATGACCTGGAGTAGAGATAACAGTTTAATAATCTTGATCTCAACACCCTTAACTACTCAAATACAGCTGTTAGCAGGCAGAAAAACAGAGAGGGAGATTTATTTTCACTCCGCAGTGGAAGATTGATGCTGAATAATTGATGCAATTTCTTTGCCAGTTTCAATATACACAGCAATCTGAAAAGGTTTTAAAGAAGATCTCATAAGAAAAATAACACTTTTTTCTTTTTTTTGAGACACAGTCTCAGTATTCCAGTGTGGGCAGAGTGCCACCGTGTCACAGTTCATAGCAACCTCAAACTCCTGGGCACAGATCCTCTTGCCTACGCCTCCCAAGTAGCTGGGACTACAGGTGCCCACCACAACGTCAGGCTATTTTTTGTTGCAGTTATCACTGTTGTTCAGCTGTTTCAGGCTGGGTTTGAACCCACCAGCCTCGGTGTATGTGGCTCCCCAACTGTGCTACTGGTGCCAAGCCACAAAAAGAACACTTTGTGGTCTTATTTATTTTTATTCCTTTAAGACAGAATCTCATGCTGTCACCCTGGGTAGAGTGCTGTGGCATCACAGCTCACACCTCCAATTCATGGGCTCAAGATATCCTCTTGCCTCAGGTTTTCTAATTTTGTTAGAGATGGGGTCTTGGGGGTGCTCAGGCCGGTCTCATAAGCTCAAGCAATCCAGCCAACTTTGACTCCCACGTGGTAGAATTACAGGAGTGAGCACTGCCCCCAGCCCACATTGTCATTTTAATTAGAGAATCCCTTTCAATTAGGCCAACTTGTTTATAAATGTTTATAAATCCATCTTTGCAAATATCATGCATTACACAGACTATTTTTGACATGCTGAAGCCCTATGTTTACTCCAAATATTTCCTTTTAAACCATGACTTATTTGAGGCCAAACATTGTTATTTTAGCTTTTGTCTTAAACAAAATTATTCCCTTTTCCCTTTAAGTTTCCTTATGATCCATTGTTTTTCATATTCATGACTTTCTTCACAATTCACTTCTACATTTTAGGTCCTTTTTTTTTTTGTATTTTGAAATAAAATTGCATCCTAGTTAAGTCTTTTCTTCATAAAGGCCTGAGACAGGAGGCTGGAGATTTAGAATTTAGGTCTCTTACCTGAAGTTGAGACTTCATCCAAACCATGGGGTAGGGCAGTTGAAAAGTACCAAAAGGGTTAAAGACATCATCCACCAGTGAGCAGAGGAACTTTAGGCAACACAGGGGTTTGTATTTTGCCTTCCATTTTGAAGAGAGATATAGGAGGGAAAGAGGCCCTGAATGTCCAGGGATAGCAGAGGAGAGGCTCTTATGTTATGCCCATCAGTATGTTTACTATGATAGAGACAGCTTGCCAACACTCAGCCTAATGAGCTGAGCTTGTTCTGAAGCTACAGTTTGTCCAACAGACTGAAAGAATTCCAGAGTGTCAGTGCTGGTTCAGGGATTTCACAGGGTCCAGAAGGTGAATGTGATCCGCTGTCTCCAGGAGAAGGCAATGTCACTTCTAAGGCATCTCTCTAATGGTGAGGGCATAGTCTCAGCAGAGGCCCCTTCCTGAGCCATTTCTTACTCCAGGAACACAGACATAGTAGGAAAGGGCTCAGGCCTGGTGTCTTCTTGCCTAAGCCTCTAGGGGAACTCAGTGCCTGACAACCTTCTTCCCTAGTGACAGCAACCATTTCAAAAGCTTCATTCTGCTCTTAAGATCTGCTGATGGCCTGGGTTTCTCTTTGTCTCCTCATCCCCATTCTGGTTATAAAGACTGTAAAAATCTGGTTAAACATTCTGCTTGTGGGGTGTGAGCCCTTTTTCAGCTTTTGAATATCAGCATTAACTGGGAGATGAAGTGCATTGTCAAGGTAAAGAAGAAAAAAGCAGATGAAGCAAGGGCAGGTAAGGAGATGTAGGAGTACTAAGTAATATGCAGCAGGCAGAGTGAATTCAGAATGCCTATTGTTCCATTAGCTTATCTTGCTGAAGAAGTATATTCTCCTCCCAGATAGTGGCACCAAAATGTTAGATATTAGGGGCCTAGATGTGAGAAATGTGTTCCATTTTTCTGTTCTAGGTGCCAAAGAATGGTTATTACAGCCAAGACAGTGAACCAAATGAGAACAAGCTGATACCAAGTGTGAAAAACAGTAAGTTTATTTTATTTTTTGGGATTCATTGTGGGTACAAGAAACCAGGTTACACTAATTGCATTTTAGTTAAAGTCCCGCTTATAATTGTGTCTTGCCCCTGAAAGGTGGGTCACACACCAAGACCCCATTCCCCTCCCTCCTTCCCTCTCTACTCTTCCTTTCCCCTACCCTTCCCTCCTTCTTTCTCTCTCTGCTGTCTCCTTCCCCCATTCCCATAATTAATTTTCCTCACATCAAAATTGAATACATAGGATTCATGCTTCTCCATTTTTGTGATGCTTTACTAAGAATAATGTGTTCCCTTTCCATCCAGGTTAATACAAAGGCTGTATAGTCTCCATTTTTCCCTCTTTTTTTTTTTCTTTTAGAGACAGACTCTCACTGTCACCCTCAGTAGAGTGCTGTGGCATCACATCTCACAGCACCTCCAGCTCTTGGGCTTAGGCAATTCTGTTGCCTCCGCCTCCTGAGTAGCTGGGACTACAAATGCCCGACACAACGCCTGGCTATTTTTTGGTTTCAGTTTGGCCAGGACTGGGTTCAAACTTGCCACTCCTGGATATGGGGCAAGATTTCTCTCCAATATGAATGTTCTTATGTGTAGTAAGGTTTGAGCTCTGGTTAAAGTCATTGCCACACTGTTCACATTTGTAGTATTTCGCTCCAGTTTGAATTCTTTTATGCTTAGCATGTTATGAACACCAGGTAAAGTTATTGCCACAGTCTCCATATGGAGGGTTTCTCTCCTGTGTGATTTCTTCTATGTACAGTGAGGATTGAATGTACGTTAAGAGTTTGCCCACTGTCCATATTTATAAGGTTTCTCTCCAGAAAATCATAAATGTCTAGAAAGGTTCCCAAATGAATTAAAGGCTTTGCCACATTTTTACCTTTGTAGAGTTTCTCTCCACAACAAATGCGTACTACTAATGACCTATGTTAAAAGGCTTTAACACATTTTTTAAATTTGTAAGGTTTATGTCCAGAGTAAATTCTTTGATGTTCAGAAAGGTGTGAGTACCAGTTAAAGGCTTTGCCACATTCTTGACATTTGTACGGTTTCTTGCCATAGTGAATTCTCTGTTGTTCAGGAGGGTGTAAGTGTTGAGTAAAGGCTTTCCCACATTCTTAACATTTGTAGGGTTTCTTTCCAGAGTGAATTCTTTTATACAGAAAGGCCTGAGTACTGGTTAATAGTTTTGCCACTGGTGGCGCCTATGGCTCAAAGGAGTAGGGCACCAGCCCCATATGCCAGAGGTGGTGGGTTCAAACCTAGCCCTGGTGAAAAAACGCAAAAAATAAAAAAATTAAAAAGTTTTGCCACATTTTTGACATTTGTAGAGTTTCTCTTCAGAGTGAATTCTATAACATACAGAAAGG
Organism: Perodicticus potto; assembly: GCA_963574655.1. Classification (NCBI taxonomy): domain Eukaryota; kingdom Metazoa; phylum Chordata; class Mammalia; order Primates; family Lorisidae; genus Perodicticus; species Perodicticus potto. The sequence continues at coordinate 10,982 of CAUYRH010140038.1, forward strand.
CTTGAGTAATGGTTAATGGCTTTGACACATTCTTGACATTTGTAGGGTTGCTCCCCACAGCAAATTCTTTTATGAACAGAATGGCATGAGTACTGGTTAAAGGTTTTGCCATACTCTTGACATTTGTAGGGTTTCTCTCCAGAGTGAATTCTTAGATATACAGAAAGGCTTGAGTAATGGTTAATGGCTTTGACACATTCTTGACATTTGTAGGGTTTCTATCCAGAATGAATTCTTTGATGTACCGAAAGGCTTGAGTAGTGTTTAAAGGCTTTTCCACATTCTTGACATTTGTAGGGTTTCTCTCCAGAGTGAACTTTTTGATGTCTAGTAAGGGATGAACTACCATTAAAGGCTTTGCCACATTCTTGACATTTGTAGGGTTTCTCTCCAGAGTGAATTCTTTGATGT
>CAUYRH010140040.1:0-11571 GCA_963574655.1 Perodicticus potto
AGAAAGAAAGAAAGAAAGAAAGAAAGAAAGAAAGAAAGAAAGAAAGAAAGAAAGAAAGAAAGAAAGAAAGAAAGAACCAGTTACTAACTTCTGGCACATAAAAATCACAGTACAAGAAAGGAAATATAATAATAGAACATTATAAGGCTCACTGTGAATAGTGTTTTCCAACCTCATAGCAAAGTAAAACACTGAAAAGCCATCCCAATAAACATCATAATGGAATTATATAGAAAGGATGTGTGGAAAGGAACTCACGCATGTGTGTGGGGTGTAAGTGTGTTCTGGGAAAGAGTGAAAAGCCTAAATTCTAGTCTTCTATAATGAATTAAAAGGCCAGGGGTGGTGGCTCACACCTGTAATCCTAGCACTCTAGGAGGCTGAAGTGGGAGGATCCCTTGAGCTCGGGAGCTCAAGAGCAGCCTGAGCAAGTGCAAGACCCAGTCTCTACTAAAAATAGAAAAATTAGCCATGTGTCATGGCAGGCACCTGTAGTCCCAACTACTGGAGAGGCTGAGGCAAGAGGATGGTTTAGCCTAGGAGTTTGTGATTGCTGTGAGCTAGCCTGATATCATGGCACTCTAGCCTGGGCAACAAAGTGAGACAATGTCTTAAAAAAAGAAAGAATTGAAAAAGTAAGAAAAAACAGTATGAGTAAATTATTTAGATAATGTAGGCATAAACCAAAGAAATAGTTAAAAGCTGAGATAGCTGGTCTATAGGAGAAGACATTGTTGGGATTATTTAAAATAATCCTTGTAGAACAATTTTCATTTTTAAGCCATGAACACATATAATTTTGATTAAAAAGAAAGAAAAGGATATTTAAGAAACAAACCAGAAAACCTTTCACAAGCCTACAATTACCTGTGAATGCCTAAATATTTTCTGAAATGATCAGAGCAAAGGATAATATAACTCCAGGCGTTAGCAAACCTTACTCTATTCTACCCAGCCCAAGAGGCCTGCTTTCCATTTATTTGTAAGGGAAAAGGAAAAAAAGTAGACAAAAACATGACCCTGCCTACCTCACCAGGAGATGTCCTAACATTTGGCACTTTTTCAATGTGCTGCCTTTCTAACAAAATTTCTCCAATGTACTACAACCATCCCTGGACATTCTCTACGTGGGAGAAATTTGCCAACCTCTCTTCCAATGATCCCAGTTCTAAGTCTGTATCATTCACGAGATGTTGACACTATGAACTGAGTTCCATGTAGTAAATGTTTCTGTGGGATAAATTCTCTGTGCCAGGCCATGCAGTGTGCTCAGGAATGAAAGGCATTCCTTCCTTCCTTCATTCATTCAGCATTTGTGTCTAATAAGTCTAGAAGCTACAGAAATTTGGTAAGTGAAACAGACAGAAAGTCTAAGCATAGTATCACAAAAGGGAATTAGATGTGTCAAAAAAATTAGTCTGGAGATGGACTGACCCTTCTGAGTTTCATAAAAATCTTGGATAAGGCTTTTAGCTTTCATGAGAGGATTTAAGCCCATTTTTTGCCTGCTTGATTGTTTAAGCATGTGGATTAACACCTGCATTACGGAAGAGGGAGTGATTAGATCTGTCTGGATATAGCAGGGAAGGCAACACAGAAGAGAAGTTAGTGTTGTTCTACTTTTATCCTTCATGCCTAGAAGAGTATCTGGCACATGGCTGGTACTAAGGAAATAGTTCTTGAATGGATAAATGGTGTAAGAATGGATGGAAAGATGAATGGGTGGATAAGCCGGCCAAACTGAAAATCGCTTTGGCAAAAAGGGGATTCTAAGACTAGAGGCCCCAGTGCTGGGGATCAGTGCTAGAGACTGCATAAATAACATTAAGAAGGAGATTCTAAAACTTTTTTAATTCCAGAAAGTAAGTCTTCTTTCTTTCCTTCGTCCTGGGCCATAGTTGTGATCTATTCTGAGTGATTGTAAATTGGTTTCATAATAGTACTGAGTACATTGGATATTTTTTCTTCCATTCTTAAGATACTTTACTAAGTAGGGGACATGAGGGGAAGGGAGAGGTCAGATCGAGGGAGGACCAACGGTGGGATCACACCTATGGTGCATAATGCAAGGGTACTTGTCAGATTCATTAAGTATAGAGTATCAATGTCTTAACACAATAAGTAAATGAGATCAGTTTTATATTAACCAGGGTGATGTAAATGCTCCTAATTCTATATGAAATCAGCACATTGTACCCCATACATGCATTAATGTATACATGATCTATGCATTTATGATTTAATAAAAAATAATAATAATAATAAGTCTTTTGGACAGACCTGATTCTATGGCTCCAATGCAATCAGGGTTGGAGTATCCCAGCCCCTTAGCTTCCATAGCACAATTACAAGATAAACCCAGACTCCCAGGGGCCACACTTTGTAAAAAGACTGATTTTTTAGAACTCCTTGTTTCTTTGGTTTCGATTTCAGGGAACCAGGAGACTAATCACACACATGAACTTTGGGATTTCTTTAGCTATTTTTACTTGAGTTAGAAATACATTTTCCATTCTCTCATTCTAGGTTGTTCTTTTTACCAATATCTAATGTACATATATTTTTTAGTCCAGGTTTTTAATCATTTTTCTGTCCCAAACCAAGTCCCTTCAATCTCACCCTTGTTTAATGCCAAAGTCATTACATTTGCTGGGAAGGAAGTTATTTTCTTAGGTTTAAGAAACACTATTGCTGTTAGGGGGAAGATCTCTGTGATACCATTAACCATAGGGTGAAAGGGCTCTCTGCAATTAAATGACTGTCTCTCAAGCCAGTTGTGTGATTTAAGATGGGTTGTAAGGAAATTCCCTATGCACTCACCTTACATGTTTGCTATGAAAGGCAAGAAGTCCCTCTAATAACTAGAGTGCTCTCATGGACAGGAATCATTGCCACAAGGTGATAGTAAATATATGTCCACCACAACAGGATGCCTCCTGCTTCTTAGGGAAGATCAGACATGGCTGGCCTAATTTCCTTGTTTCTAACTGCATCTAGTTTGCACTTAACTCTATGAAGATTCAGTGTGGAAAATGATAGTGCTAATTGAAATAGCTTGATTGTTAGGCACCTAAACAGATACATGCAAATTTGGCAGGTGAGCTCACAAATTTGCTTATAAATGGCACTGCTGCTCCTCTGCTTTCTTAGAGCTGAGCTAACCATATTTAGTGCCATTGACCTCTCACTCTTAAAGATCAACTCCTTGGGATGAGCATAAGGAATCTGGACTTTCCAAACTTGATCAGCATGGGTGCAGCCAGGGATGTGCTGGCTTTGCAGCCTGCTGAAAAGGGATTTGTCTTATTTCCCTAAACAATAGTTCTTCCAACCCATTTTTTCCTGACACAATAGTTTAGGCAAACATGAAAAGAGTTAATTCTCACTTCACTTTTAATTGACAGGGATAATGCCATGCAAAATTCTCTCTGAGACTGAAGACGGAACTTTTGTGATTTGTTGAAAATGTTTGTTGGTTCTTACTACTCAAATTGAGGTTTGTGGACAATAGCATTGGTATCACCTGGGAACTTTTAAACACGTGGAATTGAAAGGCCCACCCCAGACATCCCAGATGTCCTGAAGAATTTTAATTTCTTTTAAAAGAAAGCCCCAGGTGATTCATGCACATAAGTAAGTTTGAGAAGCAGGGGGTTTGGATGTTGTCTTTTGGTGCAGTTGGTGCAAACTGGTTTTCAGTGGCACTAAGTGGAAAAGTAATCCAGTTGGACTTTATATGCATTTGCTCTAGGAACCCAGCATCTTCTTTTGCCCACCACCTTCAGAGCAGTGGTTCTCAACCTGTGGGTCGCAACCCACAGGTACTGTACTAAAGGGCCGCAGGATTAGGAAGTTGAGAAGCACTGTTTTAGAGGCTTGAGGGCATGTGGCTTGTTTCTCATTGTTTATCCATTGTAATCATAATTTCAACTCCTTTTGCAGCTAAACTATAGCCCGCTACTGGGGGTGAGGAAAGTCTAGGCCATGTCAGACTTCAAGTCTGAAATTCTCAAAGTGTGTTGAAATTTCCAACTCTTCTAATGGGTGTTTTAAATCTTGGGCTCAAATAGTTTAGGGAAAACTTGTACAAACAACTCTGAGTTTTCATGATGATTAATACTATAATTATAATAATTTTATGAATGAGCAAGTTTAAGCATCACCTTGAAAGTGTCAAAAATACACATTTGTAATAGAGTATCATACTCCAGATGATAATAAATTCTATCAATATGCTGATAGAATATAAACAGTTCCGATCCATGGGAACTTAAGAGCAGCTGGTGAGTGAGTGCTTACCATGCCTTTGGTCGACTCAAGCTATGCAAATTACCTGGAATTGGTAGGCACACTTGCATGGTGTTTGGAATCCATTTTTGGATATACTATAAGAGAGATTTTCTTTAAAAAAAAGATGAAAACTCTATATTTTAACATGGGGATACAGGGTCTTAAGAGTACATCCAACTTAAATCTACACCAAACCAACTCTAAGAAAGAAAGATACTGGAGGAGAATAGGAAACAGACTGCTTACCAGATTTCAACCTTGAATAAATGGAAATGTTAGGTACAGAAGCAACACTCGTATACTTGAATTCTTGTAAAGAGAATGCTCCTATGTGGAGAGGTGAGTGTATTTTGTACTTAACACCTGCTATTTTTAACATGTGCATTCATATGTGTAGGTTTCTTTAATCTCATGACTGCAATTCCTGCTGCATACAGCGAAGGGAAGTTATAAAAATATGAAGCATGGGTTCTAAAGTCCTGGGCTGATGGGTGTCTAAAGCTCCTCGCTGTGTCTTCCCTGTCCTCAAGAGGAAATCAGGATAATCATTAAGAAAGGGGGGAAAAAAAACCTTTGTGCAGCTTAGCCTCTCCACCCACTGGTTATAGCTGTCACACACTCATCTAGGCATGTTGCTCACAGAACGTGAAGCCACAAAAGATAATAATTTTTACTAATTTATCTTTTAAGATACAACATAAAATAGGTTTTTTAAAAATAACCAGCTGAGATCTGGGTAATGAGAGAAGACTGGGGATGAAGGGGATGGAAAAGTCAGAAGAATGGGAGGGAATGACGGCAAGAAACAGAGGTCTTGAGAATCTTTGGCTTTCTAGGTGTCAGATTCTGACACTTAAAGAAAGAGGACTGCAACTTCTTGTCTCAATGTGTCTAAATCTTTAGTCATTTTGTCTTTGAATTGGTTGAATTCTTAAGACATCTTCTGAATTAATCCTACAATTTCTACCTCCATCTTTATTTCCATTTTGTTGATCTTGATTGCAATACAAAGTCAAAATTCGATTTCAGACATCTCAGCTATCTGTTTATGGATAGGATCCTCTGGATTGGCTGGTTAGCCATTCCTTGGGGAGTTGACTGTTCTGTTTATTCGTGTTGCCAGAGTTTTTCCACTGATTCCGCCCCATGATTGTTTTTCAGCATTTAGCTAAATGAGCAGGTAAGGTGAAATTGGACTGGAAATTTCTACAGTTGTGGTTGACCAGCCCTTCACCTAGGAACTGGGACTGGGACAAGGGTGCGGTGGGGTGGGGGCGGGTAGGTGGAGAGAGGGTAAATGGTGGGATCACACTTATGGTGCATCTTAGAAGGGTACAGGTGAAACCTACTAAATGTAGAATACAAATGTTTTCATACAATAAATGAGAAAATCCCATGAAGGTTATGTTGAACAGTTCAATGAAAATATTTCAGATTGTATATGAAGCCAGCACATTGTACCCCATGTTGCACTAATGTACACAGCTATGATTTAATTAATAAAAAAAGAAAGAAAGAGAAAGGGCCCAACTGAGGAATAAGAAAAAGCCATTTCCTTTGCCAACCTGAGGAGACATCCACCCTGAGTGCAGAGTAATAATATTTATAGGCCTCCACCATCACCACCATCACCACCATGACCACCACCATCATAATCACCACCATCGCTGCAGCCATGACCATCGCCACCACCATCACCACCATCACTACCACCACCACTACCACCATCATCACCTCCACCAACACCACCACCACCACCACCTCCATGACCACAATTGCCACCACTACCATCAATACTACCATCATCATCACCACTGTCACCATAGCCATGACCATCACTACCACCACCACCATTGCCACCATCATGGCCACCACCATCACCACCATCATCATCACCTCCACCATCACTACCACCACCACCATTGCCACCATCATGGCCACCACCATCACCACCATCACTACCACCATCATCATCACCTCCACCAACACTACCACCACCACCATCACCACCATCGCCACCACCACCATCACCACCATCGCCACCACCACCATCAATACCACCATCATCATCACCACCATCACCTTCACCAACACCAACACCTCCATCACCACCATCATCGCCACCACTATCACCATCACCACCACCACCACCACCACCACCACCATCATCACCACCAACACCAACACCACATCACCACTATGACCACCACCACGACCATCATCACCATCATCACCACCAACACAAACACCACATCAACACTATGACCACCACTACCACCATCATCACCACCACAAAGATCAAGAAAAGCACCACCATCAACAAAAAATGTGCTTCATACCTAAAGATTGGAGGGTACACAAAGCAATAAGCAGAAAAAGCATTGTACATCAGGGTGAAGTGTCTTGCTTAATAATAATAAGGATATTAAGGATAATAATACTTGATCTGGCTCTATTCCCCCCTTTGCATCTCCAGGCTATGGTATTTGTGGAATGGAACAAGAGGACAAACACCCAAATGGAGTCCAGATACTATGTATTGAAACTTGTAAATGGTAAAAAGAGAAATCTAGCAGCTAAAGGAGCCACATTCCTCCCTGGAGTGGGAAACTGACTTGCCTTCCTCTAGGGCTTGAGGGGGGATTGTCTTCATCTGCTGTGGTGGGACAGGGTGGAAGCCCAACCATGCACAGGACTTGCCGAATCTGAGAAGGTAACTGACCTGCAAAACTCCACAGGCTGCCAGGCCAGGTATGTGCCCCTTCACTAGGCCTCACATTTTGATCTCAGTATTTTGCAAAACTTTGCCACCTGAGCAGATGGCAGGAAGAGGGGTATAGTCTTGGGGAACCCAGTGTGTGTAAGTCTCTACCCAGGTGATTTGGGGTGGCCAACTTTAGACAAAAGTGCCCTTTCTTCCTCCCTGGGGTATTTGCATATGCTTGCACACTGTCACCAACATACTGTGTCCTCCAGCCTGTGGTCTGGTTGGACTCCCACATTGTTCTCAGGTAATTCCTATTTGCTCAACTGGTCAACAAACGTGAAAGTAACTTCTGAGGCCAAGTGGGGGAAAGGCTTTGTGGTGCAATGTTTCAAAGAAGCAGGGATAATGAAGTGTGGGCCCCAGTGCCCTGCTGCTTTGCACAGGTTCAGGGAAGCTCCCTAGTCACATCTTACATTGCCAACAAAGGTTGGTAGTATTGCCTTTGTTTAGAATGCCTGTCACCATCACCACCACCATCACCACACACAGACACACACACACAGTCGCACACACAGACGCACACATCCCTTCCCCATGCTCATCAATTCCTACTCATCTGTTAGGAACCAGAATCATACCCCCTTTTACCCTCTCCATAAAGAAATGGTTGACGTCCTAATCCCAGTATCTCAGAATACTGAGAAATATTGGAAATAAGGTGATGACACATGTAATTAGTTAAATTAAGATGAAGTTGTAAGGGTAGGGCTGGACTCTTAATCAAATATGACTGGTGTTCTTAGAAGACAAGGAAAGTTTGGACACAAAGAGAGACACAGGGAGAAGATGCCCCTGTAGCCTCAGAGGCAGCGCTCAGGGTTCACATCCACAAGCCAAGAAATGCCCAGGGCAGTCGGCAGCTGGAAGGCAGGGAAGGCTCCTCCCCTAGAGGCTTCCGGGGAGGCGTGGCCCCAGCTGACACCGTGATCTCAGAATTCCTGCCTCCAGAACCGTGAGAATAAATTGCTGTTATTTCAGCCGCTCGGTTTGTGGTACTTTGTTACAACAGCCCTGGGAAACTAGTACAGAAACCACTCCCAAAATTTCCTAGCACAGTTCCTTGGATATATTTTATGAAGGCACTGATCGTCGTGGCCTAGTAGGAACTTGTGTGCATTCTGGTTCTGTAGGGTGCCACAACCATGCCTATTAACTGGTATCTCCTAGCACAGTGCCTGGCACACAGAGGTTCTTAGCAGACATGAAATGAGCAGGTGGATGAATGGGAGACAACTGAGAAGATTCACACTAAAAGACAAACATTTTAATACTTCATTCCAAGTTTGGGTGAGGCAGCAGCCATAGTACAAAGGGAAAGGTCTGTGTAGCACAACATGGGTCTTGCTATCCCATGATAGCACAACAGGAGCCTTTGAAAAGTCGTGCATTAATTTTCAGATCCTCCTTCTTTTAGAAAGAGCCAGATTTGGACAAATGTTCACAATTAAAAAGCAGGTGACTAATATTCCCTGTTTCTAAATAATACCAAGGGGGAAAATTACCTCTTGGTTCTAGGGAAACCCAGTTCTGATTTCACCCCTGATCTAATTCCTGTCAATCAATGACCAGGTCTTCTACACTGCATGGAAGGATCTGGTAGGGGCCTCCTGGGAGGTGGAATTAGGCAGTTCTCATTAAGTTCCCACACTTAGAAAAAGAAAACAATCTCTATTTCCAAAACAACTTTAAGGGGCTATGCAAAAATATAGCCTAAAGGAAATGAGAAGAAATGAATGTTTTTATAGTAATCTGTTATAAGGGGAAATGTCACCTTAATTTAATTGAGGCTTTGCTATTACATTTCGTCTTTGTCCGTGACACAGTTAAACTCTATTATCTAAAAGCACTGACCCAGGATGAGCTACTTTTTCTCCAAAAAAAAAAAAAAATCTTCCTAACATCATTTTTCAGCATCTTTTGTGAGTCCTTCAGTTTAGAATTACTTATTCAGAAGAAGGGGGAGTGAATCAGAATTTCAGTTGGAAGGTTTGGGGCATCCACAGTTCGAAAGCATATTCAACATTGTAGTATGGATTCATGCCTAGAAAAAACATTTAAATTTTTTTTTTTTTTGAGACAGATCCTCAGGCTGTCACCCTGGGTAGAGTGCTGTGGCATCACAGCTCACAGCAACCTCCAACTCCTTGGCTTAAGCGATTCTCTTGCCTCAGCCTCCCAGGTAGCTGGGACTATAGGCGTCTGCCACAATGCCCAGCTACTTTTTGGTTGTAGTTGTCATTGTTGTTTGGCAGGCCCAGGCTGGATTTGAACCTGCCAGCTCTGGGGTATGTGGCTGGCACCCTAGCTGCTTGAGCTATAGGCACCGAGCCATTAAATGTTTTAATAATACAAATTATGGAGTGTAAAGAGTGGCAAATCCTCATAAATAGGAACCCACTACAGATAGGCATCTTGTAAGGATCAGGAACTCCCTGGAATCTAGGACATGCCCCCCCAGAGGTCTGCTGTTTCAGAATCTTAAGCTTGAAAACAGTATGATATTTTATGCACATTAAAAAGAGGCATGTGCTTCGGAGACTATACCACCTTATCTAATCTTCTTATTTTTTTCTTCTTGCAATTCATAAGAGTAACATATAGAGCAATGTTGCAACTCCTTTTGCAGCTAAACTATATCACCACCATCACCATAACCACCTGTGCGTAGGAAGAGTCGTAAAGTCTCTTTCCAAACCTGGAGCTGACTCTGGAACTTCTGACTCTGAGTAGACTTTCTCCATCATTGAACTTGTGCTGGCCTCCTCTGAGGTTACTGCTATCAGTGTTTTCAGATAAGTAAACAAAAAGCCTTTCTGATCTTAGAGAACAGTTGCCATCCAAACCCAAGGTAACAGTTGCAGTGTTTGTTAGAGATCTAACAAGAGTGGGGAAAACTTTGTGTGAGTCTGCTTGGACTATCAAAATTTTACCCCACTTTAGTTAGAAACAATATTAGGGGCAGTTACGGTGATCTGTTTTTTCAGCTTAGGAGCTGTATTATTTGGGATGTTTTCTCCCGAATTAAACAAATTATCAGATAGGACATGAATATTATGAATTCAAAAAAGTCCTCTTGGAGAATCTATTAGTATATTCATGCTCTTACAGTGGTGAATCTCTTTCATCATAACCTTAGTATAGGATGAGACAGGTAAGGCCTAGGACAGCCACCAAGGGAGTGGACATAGTTCTTTCCCATTCTGGATATTTCTGATTTGTAGCATGGAAAGGAGAAAAACTCTACAACTGTCCTAAAGGTTTCACTGTCCTAAAGGTCTTGTTCTACCCTGATTCTCCCCCACTGGGCTCTGTTCCTTATAACAATGTTGAGATAAGAGAAATACCTTGAATATTATGCAACACAGAATGAGTGCTCAATTGTATTTGTTAATCTAATGAATAAGTAAATATTAAAATATTAGGCAGCTACCAGCCTCTATTAAGAATAGAAAGTGATAGAATAAAGTAACAAAGGGTCATTCAATTTAAAATTTCGGAAATTGAAGCCAAAACCAAAATGGCAGAATAAATCAAACGATATACCTCTAGTTCGAAAAGATAGATAAATTCAACTGCTGAAAGAATTGCCTTTTGATTGCATGAATTCACCTACAGGCTCTGAAATGTTGTCTTACCATTGTCCAAACATGGAAAGATAAACTAATGCATTATTTTAAACAAAGAGAAAAGGCAGGTCTGAGAAATGAAAATCAGAAAGTAAAATTATTATAAGAAAACCTAAAAAATAAAGGGGATAACACAATAAAGGGGAAAAAAACTAGAGGAATTAATTTTCTTTATTTTTAAAAGTCACAATTTTAGTCATAATTTTCCAAAGAATAAAATTAATCTCAAAATGGGCTTTTGTATTATACTTTCATTTAAAAAAAGAATCAACTCATTTAACATATTTAGATAGGTTACAGCTTAATTTTATATTTAACCATAAAGCTAAGGATTCCACTAAAGAACCTCAATCTAAGCCATGGTCTTAGAAGAAATATTTTTCCTAGACTTCAGAGTTCTTTGTGCTCCAATGAGTACAGACCATTTTGAAAATAGAAAATGAGGTCAGAGGACCAAGCACGTTTCACCCTGTCTCAGAAAGGATATGTATTATTTTGTATTATTTGTCTCTTAACCTACATGAAATTGTCAAGTTTAAAATTGACTGATTTCTTGCCACATTAGCACATATTGTGGCAGGAAATAAAAAAGGTTTCAAATTTTTGTCTGCACATGTTGTAATTTAGAAAAAGAAAGTGGTCCCGAAGTTTTTAAAGATCAGTTCCTAAACTCATCAAACTCAAATTCTCAAATTAACTTTCATTTCCCTTGTGGCTCCCCAGAAGTGTCAACAAATGAAGAACAATAAAGGAAGAATAGACATTATGTGAAGAAAAAAGAAATATTATATATAATATTGCATTTCTGACCATGAAGGCTATGTTAAATAGTTCAATGAAAATATTTCAGATTGTATATGAAGTCAGCACATTGTGCCCCATGATTGC
>CAUYRH010140042.1:0-31223 GCA_963574655.1 Perodicticus potto
AATTTAGAAAACATGTAGATTTGACCCTAGTTTTAACGTAGAGCCAATGATATGAATAATACAAAACAATAATAGTAATAAATACCTGAGCAGAATGTGCTAGGCAACACACTTTGTTGGTAACATTATCCTCACTTTAACCCTATGAGGATTAGAGGGTTTTAATAATAATATATATATATATTTTTTAACTGATAAAATATTTATTTATTTATTTTTTTAATAGGTGAACAGTTTATTAAGAATTAAACAAAGGTATGATGCGATACAGTACAAGCAAGACACTCAAGATGGGTATAATAGCACTATTCACACAAAAACTTAAATTTCACCTCAAAAAAAAAAATCACAAGACAACAGAGAAAGCAATTTCACTGTTATAAAATAAGATATTTCATGCAAAGCATTAACTCTGCCCCCACCAAAGTCCAACCTACCAACCAAAAAAAACTACCTGGGAATACTGCTATGCTAACATATTAACCACAGTATAATCATTCATAGAAAAACAGTAATTAAGCAATGAATTAAGTTAAATAACAAAGTTCAAACTATCATAAAGCAATTAGATGAGGGGCACACACTGGTAAGAGGTGAAACCAAGTGAAGCCCATTAGCCTGATTCTATAGTTCATGTTTCTTACCATAATATTCATTACATGAAATTACTTGCTTGGATAATACACAGCAAAGTCAATATTTGGATTTTTGTCTATTGGACTACCATACTCTGTTTGGTTACACACCAACCTCTATCCTGCCTCAAGGCTTTTGCTCTTGGCTTTTCCTCTGCCTTGAGTTCTGTTGCCCTGATTTTCCCCGACACTTACTTCCTCCCTTCAGTCCAGGCTGATCTGGCCCTTTGTCAGGGAGGTCTTCTCAGAGTGCCTGATCTAAGTATGTTGTCCAGATATTCATCAACACATAAAATTATCTCTTTCATGATATCTGTATACATACACACACACACACACACACACAATTTACTTGTTTGCTGATGGTTTGTCATCTAACTTCTCAACTGTAAGTTTCATGAAGACAAGAACTGTGATCATTTTCTTCATCAATGTTCTTCAGGGTCTCTCTTAATGCTGTATAGAGAGTGAACACTCAAAAGTTCTTGTTGAGAAAAAGAGTAAGTAAACAAATCTAACCCATATTATAGCTATGGCTCTGACTGGTTCACTATGTAATTACTTGTGGCATTTTAGATCATGGCATAGGTTTAAAAAAACAAAAAAAGTTTGCTTCAGAGTTGAGCAGGTTTTACTTCAGCATCATGGTTTCATTCAATCATAATAAAAGAGAAGAAAGATGCTGACAATATAATTTTACATCCTATACTTACATCCAGTCTTCCTGACTTTTTTGTTCCTAAGCAGCTTTTTCTGACTTTTGAACTTTCAAAATTTGCACTTTAATTGAAATTTTCATTTTTCTCTAAGCTAATAGCACAATGTTACTTGGGTTATAAGTACAGAGTGGACCCTTAGAAGGTGGAACCATCACTTGGAAATTCTATAAAGAAGAATCTGAAAAATGTATCATCTTTATCTTAATTTTTATGACAATGAAATATTCTATTCCTTTACAAAATGTGATCTAGTTCTCTCTTTAGAATTCATGAGTTCATACCCCATTGAAAGAAACTTACTTCAGCTTCCATGTTGGTCTGGTGTAGGTGTAGATGTGCAGATAAAACCAATTGAGAATGTCTTTGATGTGGTTGTAGCTCCTTCTAATTTGGGACAGTGGCAGTCGATGGAGGGAGGAAGTGGCAGAAGAGAGGTGCCTGCGACCAAAAGACTTTTCTTAAATCATACCAGAACCAAGAGTTTGGGGACTACAGAGAGGACACACGAAGGAAGATGAGGAGGCTATAGGGTAGGTTAATGAAGGTACTTTGATTGTTAAAAAAAAAGTTAGATGCTGATCTAAATATCATGTTATAGCAATTAAAGATTGGGGAGCTTTTTTCCCCTCAGGAACGACTCTCCTAATCCTCACTACTGGTTGTTAATCACTTCTAAAATATTAGACATACGTTAATATTGCCAGTCACTACTAAAATATTAGACATACGTTAACTCACTAAATTCCAAAGTCAAGTAATCCTTGTGGCCTGCATTTATGGGTTAGTAAATTGAGGCAGGAAGGTTTAAATAACTTGTCCAGGGCACTCAACAATGAAATACTAGATCCAGGATTCACACATCACATTTGAGTCTGACCACTGCTCAAATCCTTGACTCCCAGGATCCCATACTCTCTTTTGGAAGATACATGCCCAAGAAAATTCAGACAAGGTTAGTTTTCAGTTAGGGAAGTTTCCCATTTTGAGAGCTGGATAGGGGCTGGTTGAGGAATAAATCAATCTCCCTTCAGTCAAACAGCTCTCTGTAACCCAGTTGGATTCAGACGGAAAGAAATAGAGAGAGTGATTTGCATGTTTGTTTATTTGTTTAAAAATGTGTATAAAATCATGCTGAGAGGGAAAAGTGATTTGAAAGAGAAACATAATTTTACACATTTCATAATATAGCACAGAAATTGAGAGAGTAGAAGCGTTATTATACATTTATCCAAGTATAGGGCGGTGCCTGTGGCTCATTGAGCAGGGCACCGGCCCCATATACTGAAGGTGGCAGGTTCAAACCCGGCCTCGGCCAAATTGCAAAACAGAAAAATAGCCGGGCGTTGTGGCGGGTGCCTGTAGTCCCAGCTACTCGGGAGGCTGAGGCAAGAGTATCGCCTAAGCCCAGGAGTTGGAGGTTGCTATGAGCTGTGTGATGCCACGGCACTCTACCGAGGGCGATAAAGTGAGACTCTGTCTCTACCAAAAAAAAAACAATAACAAAAACATTTATCCAAGTATACAGAAAGCACAACATCAAGAGTGAGCCCTGAGGTCAGCTACAGACTTGGGGTGATCAAGATGTGCCAGGGTAGGTTTATCAATTGTAGCAAATGTACCACTGTGGTTGGGGATGTTGCTAACGGTGGGAGGGGAGCCTACACATTTGTAGTGGGGAGTGGGTATAAGAGAAGTCTCTGTATTTTCTCCTCAGTTTTGCTATAAACCTCAAAGTGTGCTGGAGAATTAAACTCTTTAAAAAACAAAATATGCCTAACATTCCAAAAGTTAAAAAAGACAAAAAAGGAAACCTGGTGAAATTCTACAGAGCACAAGTCATTGTTGGAGCCTCTTGAATTTACTGTGGTTCAAATAATGGCCCTAAAATATAATGCTGGAGAGTAGTAGCCTAATGTGACATAATAATCATGTAAGGGTGGGGGTTGGTCCAGTCCACTAACCTTCTACCAACAAAGTGGGGTGTGTGGGTCTCATGTTCACTGGGGACATGCACAGAGTTGCAAACACACATCTGCTGCACTTGAAGATTTTAGAATCGTGTGACAATGCCAAAATATTTTGGGGGCCAAAACTGTTGTCTAGGATTGTATAACTTTATAGAATTCTATAATGTTAACATCTAACTCGGAGATGGATTACCGCTGAGAAGATTTCCCTGGTGGCCTCTACATTCTGTGGCCTCAATTTCAGTGTGCGCATGTTTGCACGGGGAGAAAGGTTAATGAGGAAAGTCATGATTAAGGAAAGCCTGAGCCTGTCACCACTTTGCCTAATGATTAGAAATGATGGACTTTCAGGGGATTTTTTAAGCCGCACTTGAGGTTAGAGATGAGGCTACAGTGTCCAGAATCGGGTGGTTGTGACTGCCTGGAGTCAGTGAGTGTTGCTAACCCTTTCAGGCCTAAATTCTTACTTGCAGCAGTGACTGAACCTCTAGCTGTCCCCAGGGACACCACAGTCTTGTCAGGCCAGAGCCTCAAGGAATGCCACATTGTGAGGGGCAAGTGCTAAGAACCCAGGGACTGGAAAAAGACCCAGATTGGTGAAACTTATGAGCAACATTATTAAGAGGCAATCAATCTTCTTCTGGCGACATCCTGGCAGGACTACCGGTGGCTGAGTGTGATCACCGGAGGGGTTAGGGCTGGGACAGCCAAGACGGGCAGTCCTCCTCCCCTTGCAGCTGAAGGGTGAGCTGTCTGGAGAAGGAACTTTGGGTGACCTCAAGGAGGGATGCATGTGGCCTGGCCTAGGACACCCGTGAGAATGTTCTCTGTTATGTTTATAAACTTTACAAAGTTATGCTCACAGTTATATAACCCCTATGTGGTGCCGTACTTAATGAAGTGCTGGAAGTTAGAAAAATCATGACGATGTTGTTTTGCCCATACGAGACTTTCTCATCGGAGGGTAAAGTAAGCGTTAGTTTGCTGACGTGACACAGGATGCAATCTCTCTGGCACTAGCCACCGGTCAAGCCCGTATCTATTTCAGGAAACCTCTAGAAATCAAATTAATGTACAACCATATTAAAGTCATTTCAAAGAAGGAATGCTAACGCATGACTGAAATGTGTGGCCTCATCCAAAAGCAGAGCAAGATCATATCATAAAAATAGCAATGATCATAATAATTTGTTGACTCAATAGTTTATCCTGGTTTTTATTTTTCATGCATCTATCTTGTAATACTAAATGCCATTTTGAAAAATGCCACTGGTCCATCTCTCCCTCCCATGGCTGTTGTATTCTAGTCTGTTTAGAAAGGGGACATTGGCCTCTTGGATAGCTTTCTCATTTTTACCCTTTTAATAAATTAATAAACAATACAATTAAGTGTGAATGCTTTTCTTCTTCATCTCCATCTCCTACCACACTGCCACACTCACACATAGTGCTTAAGTATTACAATGCATGTAGCAGGCACTCAATAAAAGTTGGGTGAGTAAATGCAACAAATCAGTATAACCATTTGCTGATAAAAGATCACACTTTAAATCTGAAGAAGACTTGGACGTGGAAGTCAACATTTAATTAAAGAACTGATAGTTATGTTAAACCTAATGAATTGTTGTATCTACAAAAGTCATAATGTTTCTCTCTTAAGAGATAACATGGCGACTTTGATGGCCAAAGAAGTACTCAGGTCGGTAAACTATTTGGAGAACTATAAAAATCTTAGTGTTAGTAGGATGAATAAAACATTATTTAAAGCAATAAATGGCTATAGGCATATCCTTACAATAAAAATATTCTATTTCATAAACATGTTGGGAAGAAGGCAATATAACAGTGATACTCAAATATATTTAAGATAAGAATATGTCCATTTCTTTAGTTTTCTCAAAGGACAAAGTAAAGGTATTTGTGAAAATCACTTGTGGGGGTACTTAAAATATTAAAATGATAACATTTAAAATCTTTGTCATATTTATTAACTTTTTAATAGATAGTATTTTAAGAATTTTGATCTTTTAATCAGATTTCTACCTAGACACTTTAGCTCTGGGCAAATTCCTCAAAACAGAAAAAAATAAAAGAAACCTTCTTTTTTTAATGAGACATCCAAAGCTTGTTACAAGATGAATAAAACTCATAAAAAGAAAATAAAACAACCAAATATCAAATTGAACAAGATAAGAATTACGATGTTATTTCACCTTTTATCATCTTAGATATGAAAATTTAAAAATCTTCCAATTTTCCTTTGAAAGAAAAATAAGCATATAAAATGTCAACAAGGCTTCTCTTAAATTTTTAACAGACTCATAAAAAAGTAAACTGCAAAAAAACTTGAGAAACATTTTGCATATGATTACCATAAAGTTGTTTCACTTCCGGAAAACTCAGAATAGTACTGCACATGTTCTTTGCAGCATAGCAGAGGGGAGAGTGCCAAGGAGGAGAGCTGCACATTTCAGAGTTCTTCCATCAAAAATAATGTTTTATGTCATTATAACTGAGTATCTCCTGAGATTTTTCAAGCCATAAGTTTTACGGAACCCACTGCTATACCCTGAAAGGGAACCATGGAGTTTTCCATAATATTTTCTGTCCAATTTCCTTTAAAGGTCTATCTCTTATTAACTTCTGTTGTGTTTTGGGACAGCGGATGGCCCATTAGGTTTCCATATGAAGGTGCAGCAATGTTTATACCGGAATAAATAGTGTGGTTTTATCCTGGTAAAAATGCAGAGTCAATTGTAATCAAGAGGGAAGGGAATCTGGGTTCAAATCAAATGTAGGACACATCAATCTTCTCCTATAAACTTGCAATAACCTCTAATTTAATTTAACCCACTCCTCAAAACCTCTCAAGAAAATCTATTTCCTCTTTTCTGAGTAAAACGCTGTGTGGAGGCAAGTTACAAGTTTAAAAGCAAAACCAGAAAAAAGGCTTTTCAAACACTCTTTTCTTCCTTCAACTTCATGAAATATCTTCACTATTCACATTTAAATGCACCTCATAAATATTTTGGTTGTTGTTTCACTTATGCATGGGTCATTACAAAAGTTTTGAGATACACAAAAATCAAGAAGCATAAGGTCCATGGTGGATGGAAACAAATTAAGTCCTCCCAGGGACACCGATAAGCCGAGCAAGTTGAAATTTGCACAGGTGAATCATAAAGGACGCTGTTGACTGTGTTTCTTGAAAGCAAAATAGTGGCCTGTTATATAGATTGTCTCAAAACTTTTGTAGTGACATACATATGTAAATGACTCAGACATCGTGCATATCAAAAATCTCATGTAATTCTCCATTGTTTTACTTTATATTACATATGATTAATCCACTGATTCTAAAATTCTTACATTTTGGAATAATTATTCCAGATATTTCATCTGTGAGTAATTACTTTACTTCTGAAAGTCCAGCAAAGGGTTGTTTTCTTGAGCAGAGAACTAGGAAACCAGGAGATTCTGAAGTCTTTAGAATGAGTCTGCCACCCCTTTGGCCTGTGTGATAGCCTTTTAGTCAACACAAGCTACATCTGATACATCACAATCTCCTGGTTGCCACAAATGGATGAGGGTGGCTCTACTTAGAGTCCCAGGTGGAGCTGGTGGGAGCAATTAAACCACTTTACTCTCAGCTACAGGGGGAAACATCCAATTAAAAAGGAATAAGCAAATGTTAAATCCAAGAAACAATATCTTTTTTGTGAAAATTATGGCTATCAAAAAATCTTGAAATGCATTCACTGGTAAAATAGGCTGTGGCTGTGTATGACAGGCTGTGGCTGTGTACAGAGTGACTGGCCCGGGTATCTGGCTAACAATGACCTCGAGTATTCACAGCGTATGAACAATGTTCACAGATACAGCACATTAGCTATACTGTCTCTACAGCCCATTACTTACTCAGAGTACAATGCCTTTCACACATGAACTTGTGGGTTATAAATCATTTGTTTCCCTTTAATTGAGCTCATCTTTGAACAAATCATGGCAAGAAGAACAGCTGTGTTTCTTACCTCAGCAGTATGACTCTCCGTCTTGGTCTCTGTCTTCCTAATCTGAACCCTATTAGAAGAATTTGATTTTAGTAAGCAAATACATTAACAATTATATGGACCAGAAAAAATAAATATGAAAACTATTAGCATCCATTTTGATCTTCATGTGGCCAGAAGAAAAAAATAACAGAGCTAAAGGTTAATGTAAAGGGTATGCTATATTATTTTAAAATCTGGTTCATGTTTGATGGCTGGCATCATCGTTGTATTTATATTTGTCATTTTATGAAAATAATCTTTAAGATCTTCTAGTCAACAAGGCATAAAAAGGCAATCCTTGAAAATGCTTTGGACAAGGAGTTCATGGTGGCACTCAGACTTGTGACCCTCTTTGAACTTTCAGAAACAGTCAAGGTTCATGGTGTTGCACCATCAATCTGAAAAGAACCTGTATATTGTGTAGCATAAGTGGATTTTTCTCTATGTAGCCATGACTCTAAAGAGGCAAATTAGTTTGTTCCTGGAACAAGACCTCTAAAAAAAAAAGCCAATGTGTGCTTGACGGAGAAAAGTGGTAGAACTGACATTTCCTTCTAGCCCTACAACCTTATAATGAGTTGGACCTAACGGCAAACAGAAAAAGCGAGCTACCACCTGAGATGAAGATGGATAAAGGGCACCTCAAGGGTGAGCCACATGCTTCAATCTTAAATGAATGCAGGTCAGCTACAAACATTTGCAATAGTTGGAAGATATAATTTTTCTTCTTGGGGAAATATGTTTCTTTTTTATCTCAATGGAGAAGTGTGAATCATCACACAATTTTTTTAAAGGATATATAGAACCTACCAATATTTTTCAGAAATTAAACATGGTAGAGAGATACACTTTAATATTGCAAACCATTGTATATCTTGGAAAGCACGTATTTTTCATGTAGACATCTTCAACTTGTAGTTGCTTTTACAATTTACTTTCCAAGTTTTGAGAACTAAAATTTGTTTTAGGAACAGAATTTTTGTATGAATATTACTACTTATTATTTGATTGTGGTTTTTGAATAGTCTGATTAAGAATTGTGAACGAAATATTAACTACGTTCTACCTTCCTAACATCTACATATATGTAGACATAAGCAAACAAACAAACACATTGTTCTGGAGCATTGTGATTACTTTGGGGCTTTCCAAAGCACCCCAATAGAAAAATCTCTCCCTCCTTTATGTATTATAAAGACCTCTATAATAATAATTGTCTGAGTTGTCATGACTTTGAGCCCACAGTCTTCCATTAGCATTATTTGTGTACAGGACTAGTTGCCACAGAAAACCAGAAGCTCCCAGAAGGCCTCTTTCTGAAGACCTCCACTGTTGGTAGACCTCAACCACAGAACAGCAATTAATAACGTGTGATGAATGAATAAATAAATGTAGACAACTTTTTCTTCTTTTAAAGGCTACCAGAGTAGCCTCATAATTTTCTTAGCAGGATTTATTTTCTGTATATTCAACTGGGGTTTGAAATACTAACAGTAGCTATAACTATAGTAGAAATGGAGAGGGCTGGTGTAACAAAAATCACCATTCCAAATATGAGGCACTTTCAAGCAATATGAAGACCCACCAATAATTTATTTTTTAGTTATGTTTTTTCAAAAAGTGAAAACTAAATGTCTCTAAATGAGAGATTGTTAAGTGGCCAAAGTGTGCTTTTATAATGAAACATCTCTTAACAATTAAATATTTTCTTTTGAGGAATTTTAATGATTTGGACAAAAGCTTATGCCATATATTACAGAGGAAAAAAGCAGAATGTGAAATTGAATATATAACTCTCTTTCAACTTTGTTATAAAGAAGGAGGAGGAAAAGGAGGAGGGGAGAAAATGCATATAATTGAAATTTCTATGAAGAAACATTTGGGGTGTGTTTTGGTCTTTATGTATATCCGTAGTTTCTAAAATTTCTGTACGAAGTATATCATAGTTTTATAACCAAAGAAGTTCAAAAATTGTGGGGAGAGAGGGTGGGTCTGAATGACAAAGAAAACAAAACATCTACTTTTCATTAGAGGAACTCTAATGAACGCTAAGATAGCAAATGTCAGGACCATGATAATGAAGATGTCACAAATGGATTGACAATATTGAAAACCTTTTTCTTTTTAGCATTCCCTCTCAAAGTTACTATCAAATACCCTCCAGTCTAAGAGGCACATTTTAGCATTTACATGAGAACATCGTGAAATTGAACACCCTAAACTTTTTTTTCCACCCCAAAGCTGATAGTAGACTTCACAATGGTTTGTTATAAATTATGATACTTTACAATGGTAATTGCAGATATATTTCTCAACTCTCTTTGCCCACCTGACCTGCGCTCTCCCTTCCTTCCTTTCTTCCTCCCCTCTTACCCTGCTTCCCTTCCTCTCTTTCTCCCAACCTCCTCTCTCCCCTCATTCCTCCCTCTGTCCCTCCCTTCTTTCTTCCCATCTTTCTTTTCAACATGATTAAATACCCATTATGTACCAGTAACTGTGCTTGGGGCAAGTGGTGCAAATGAGATAAGGTCCTGTCTCTCAAGGATGTAAGTCTAGTGAGGAAGAGAAGCTGTTTCAATGAAGTGTGAGGAAACTGCAGTAGGGTAGATGGCACAGTGTGCGGTCAGGACATGTAGGAAGGGACCAAACCCGGAGAAGCCTTCTGAGTGACACTGGAGCAGAGACCTGAAAGGTGAGCAGGAACTAGTCAACCGAGAGGAAGTGAGCTGGTGGTGTCCAGGGAGAGTGAACGCATATTGAAAGGCCTAGTGTAAGAGTAGAAATATGTAGGAAGGCAGAGAGACGGACAGAGATGGCAGAGAGGTAGGAAACAAGGGCAGGAAGAGTGGGCGTGTCTGAGAGAGATGCAGAGAGAGGGACAGAGTGACAGAGAGGCACTGGGAAGGAGACCCTGGGAGCAAGTCTAGGGGAAAGAGGAGCAATTCAGTCTGACTGGGGTGCAGATTCAAAGAATGTCAAGAGTTCAGTTGGGCAAGGGAAGCAAAGACCAGAGTATGTTAATGACCTCAGGCCTTGTGTGATACATGAAGGATTTTGAGCTGAAACCTAAAGGACTGAGGTAGAAAATAAGGGTTTTTAGCACGATGGGGTTTGGTTTTGGAAAGACTAAACTGAGTCCTGTGTGGAGAATAAATGACTTTATGTCCCTAATCCTTGCACACCTCTCATAATTGATCCTTTTTATTCTCACCCCAGAAATCTTCCTTAGCCTTCAAAGCTCCTCTGTCTTCTACCCTCTTCTTCCTCTGTGTCCCTCAGACTTTGTACTTAAAATGTGGCACAGCTTTATTTTGCCTGTGTCATGGTTGTTTGTCTGCCCTGGTGACAGGATGGGCTTGGTTCAGGTAGAACAGACTGACTCCTTGCTCTACCACCCACTTAGGGTATGGCCTTGGACTAATTTTTAAGACTTGTAAAATCTCAGCTTCTTCATCTCACATATTTGGGGGGAGAATTGGACGCAAAAGTCTGTATAAAATACCTGGACTGTGGTAAGTGCCTAGAGTTCATGGTGCCCAATCCTGCTTTGATTAATTTGTCTCCGTGGCATCAGAAAAAAGGTGTGAAAGTAATAATTACTAAGGGCACAGTGGCTAAGTGAATGAAGATAATGTTCAGGGGACTAAAATCTTCCATGTCGGATAATTGTCCTTCATTAATTTTGGACAAATGTTTATTCTATTTTGTTGAAATTTCTTTTAATTCCTTTATAGTGGAACCTATATGCCCTTCACAGATCCCCCTTCAGAACTGAAAGAGCTATTTCCCCCACTTCTCTAGTGCTGTCAGCACTTCCCACAGACAGCTCACAGAGGCAGCGCCCCTGTGACATGGGAGGTCCACTGTAGCCCACGTCATGGCCATCCCCCAGGCCAGTTTGCCTCCAACGACTGCTCCACGCGGAAGTGAAAGGGTTGTTCCTTCACCCACCTCTACTTGTTTCCTCCTCTTCATTTCCAAAATTTTGATCCTCTATAAACTATTCACTTAGCCTGTTTCAGAGTATGTTTTGAGGGTAAATGTATATCTGTGAGACTTCTGAAGTTAGGTTTTAAAAATTCACCCTTTTCTGTATGAAATTGCCTTTCAAAAGCCTTAGAAATGCCATGAGTATGTGTAAGTGATTGCCTGTGTTTATTAAGCCTCCTGTAACGCAGGAAGCATGACTATGAATGTTTCATGGTCTGCTCCTATGAAGCAGCAATTTTTCAGAGAAGGCCCCTACTTCCCAGGTCCCCAGGGACAAATAAAACTTTCCTAGTCAGAGCTGGAGGTAGGCAGATTCCAAGGGAACAGTTTGCGCCTATATTTTAAAATAGTGTAATTTATAATATGAAATTAAAAACAACATAAATTAGTAATTCCATCCCGGCATTCCAATTTAATGAACTAGAGGTTCGTTGCGTTATTGTTTTGTTCCACTGGACTAATCTTTTGGTGTATGAATAGAAAGTTCTTCTTTATTAATAAGTAAATATATAAAAAAACAACTGAAGGTGCCTGTTTGCAATTATGCTGATGTCTCATAGG
Source organism: Perodicticus potto (assembly GCA_963574655.1). NCBI lineage: Eukaryota > Metazoa > Chordata > Mammalia > Primates > Lorisidae > Perodicticus > Perodicticus potto. The sequence goes on from CAUYRH010140042.1 coordinate 11,925, forward strand.
AGTGCAAATTCAATAATTTAAAATATTATTTTCTTAGCGTATTCACAACCACAGTAGATAAGAGTAAAATTTGTGTCTTTTAGTTTAAACTCCTTTTAAGTGCAGTGCAGCAAAGCAGTTGTTCCCCAGTGGCCCATGAGAAGCACTTACCAAGGAAATTGTTATTGGATTACAGTTCTCGCTGTTCAAAGTGTAAATAAAGGACATTTTTGACATCCAAAGTGTGACCATTGATCAGAGATGTGTAACACCTACCTAAGATGCAAGTTCAGTACAAGGCTTCTGGCCCACCTAAATTAAAAGGTGTGTGGGCTCTTACTTCTACTTGATTCATTACTATTTCACAACACTTTTTCCACTAAAATTGAGAATACATAACACATGAAATACTCTTATAACAGATGTTTGGAAACTCTGCTGACCTAGCAAATGAATTCCCCTACATGATCATCCTAATCTAGACATCCTGGTCTCCTTAAGAGATCTTATTTGTCCCTAAAGTCTGTAGGTTCGTCCATGAAATGTCACTGCCGTGTGCAAGACTGGCATTTCCTGAATGATTTTCTTAGCTGCCTTCTGCTTCAACAGCCACACCTTTTGTATTCTATGAACTTCCTCTTTGTTCTCACCAGCTCAGTTCATGCTCTGGCTTTCCTCCATTCTGAACTCCTTAGCATCCTCTGTACATTTAGCCTACTTTCAGATGAATATTAAGCTCCTTCAGGGCAAGAAGCCTGTCTGCTTATTCCCAGCTATAGTCCCAGCACCCAGCCTGAACAAGCACAGAATGCCTACCTGCTGACTGACAGATAAGTACATGGGTAAATACCTGGCTTCCACATTTGTTTCCTAGGCTAACTCCTGCCTCTCTTGTAACACTGCGTATATGCAGATAAATGAGTTTACAATAATGAATTCTTTTTAATCTCACAATCCATTGACTCTTCTACATCTATTACTCCTTTAAGTAGTTTTGTCATTAATTAGAACTAAAATTTTGTGACTCGATGAACTTGATGCTTTTTAATATTTAAATATAATATAAATATTTAAGAAAAGAATGAGACAAAACTTCCAGGCTTAACAATGTGAGAGATTAGCTATCTTAAACAATAAACCTGCTATAAAAATTATATAAATACATGTTCAATTTTAAAAACATTTAGTTGATGACTCAATAAAGTAGAAGAAACACTTAGGGACCAAAAATGACTTAAAGCTAGAATTTGAATTACCAAGATCTCCTAGAAGCCCAAAACAAAAACAAACACAACCAAAATAATTGAGCAGCTACTGCTATTTTTTGAGATGCTAAAGTTCTATCTTGGTGAAGGAAAAAACAGTAGGCAACCCTTAGAGACCACTTCACTTGGAGATCCTAACAGGTGAGCGTCACATAAAGCCAGGACCACAAAAGTCTTCATGTACAGGAGATGGGTGAATTAAAAGAAAAGCTCTCTTATAGGAGAACATCTGGATGGAAGGAAAAATTCTCTCCTGTCAATTCATAAGCCATCCCTCACTAAAGTTTGTAGCCCAAATATATCCGCACATCTAGTCTTGGCAAAAATAAATAAATACATAAATAAGGAATAAATTACACAAATTATTTTAAAAGGTATTCTAATATTCTTATTTGGAAATTTCGAACCAAAATTAATAAATATCCTCTATAGAGGAAAGCTCCTTAAAAATATATCTCAAAGCATTTCCCCAGACAAATTTCTAGTGAACACAGAGCTGTACAAAACAGTACAAAATAAAATAGAGAAGTTAATATAAGTAAATTGGTGGCCATAATATATTGAAATGAACTGAAAACTCTGTTTAAAAAAAGTTAGAAAAAAAGACAGATATTAAATGATGACATTTTAAAAATCTATTTATATGTTATTACAAGAAAAATCTCTAAAATATGACTAAGAAATATTTAAAATAAAAAAGATAAAAATGCAAAGAAAAACTAATAAAAAATGTGTATGTGATAATAATAAAATAATTCCAAACAAGGTGAAAAAGTTAGCTTAATATCAGTGATTCAGGAGGTTGAGGCTGGAGGATTGCTTGAACTCAGGAAGTACAAGACTGCAGGGAGTTGTGATAATGTCATTGCCCTTCAGCATTTGAGACAGAATGAGAACCCATGTTTACAAATGAAATAAATGAAATAATTAAAATAATTCAAAATAGACATCAATATTTAAAGTATTACTGGTGTTTCAAAGGACTATTATGTAATTTTAAAAGACTTAATATGCCTGGAAGATATAAATTTCTAAATGTTTTTATTTCTATTAATATAGCCTATATACATATATATATATATAGCCTATATATATATATATATATATATATTTATATTTGGATATATATGTGCATATATATATATATATATACCCAAAATAGAACAAGAAGAAACTGATAAATCTACTTTCATGGAGAGATACTTTAACATAATTCTTTCAGCAATTGCTAGAACACATAGACGAAAATGAATGAGACTATGGATAGGTTTTTAAACTACACTAGCAAATTTTATCTAAAATACTTATATAAAACAAATCATTTAACAGTTGAATTGAATATGAAAACCACCCACCAGGGGTGGCCAACCTGGTGCCCAGGAACCACATGTGGATTATATGAGGACATTTTCATTATCGGTGGTGGTGTATATCACAAAAACTATGCACAGATCTTTTTTTTTTTCTTTTAGTCATCTGCTTTGGTTAGTGTTTGTATATTTAATGTGTGGTCCAAGACAACTCTTCTTTTTCCAATGTGGTACAGAAAAGCCAAAAGGCTGGATACCCCACAAGACCATAAAGCACGTTTCAACAAAATCAAAAATATTTCTAAGAGGAATAATAAGTCAAAGAATACATCACAATACAAACTAGAAAATACTTCATACAGAACAATAATAAAAATATTAAATGTGATAAATATCAAAATTTGAGAAATGCAGCTAAAGTATTCTTTAGAGGAAAAATTATAGCCTTAAATGTTAATACTGGAAAAACAGAAAGGTTCAAAATTAATGAGCTTTAGTTAAGGAGTTAGGAAAAAAGTACAGAATAAACCTTGAGAAAGAAGAATAAGAGATAAGAGAGACAAAAGCAGAAATTAATAAAATCAATATAGAGTAGAGAAAATCAACGAAATCTAAGTTTGGTTTTTCAGAAGTCTAACAAAATTCATAAAACTTACACATGGCTGATCAGATAATAGTAAAGCTGTGCAATATGAGACTGTAAAGAAGGCAATTACAACACAGCTATAAAATCTAAAAGAGTAAAAGAATAATATAAATCCCTTTCTGGTAATAAATTTTTAAATATTGATGAAAAGGAATAAATTCTCAGAAAGCTTCAGGCTAACTTATCCCAGAAAGAGGGAAAAGGACAGAACACATACAATCTTTTAACCAGTAAAAAAATTAAAGTAGAAGATAAAACTTCCCTACCAAGGAAATCCAAAGCCTAGATAATTTCGTGGAATAGTCATACTGAATATTCAAGGAACACGTAAGTTTTATAGATAAAATCTGTTGGAGATTAGAAGAGGAAAGAACATGCCCCAGGTCATTTTATGAGATTAGTGCAAACTGAAAAGCCCACACCAGAGAAGGACTGGGAGAGAAGGCAAACTGTGGACCAATCTCACATGTGAATACAGCAAACTAACAAGTGGGATCTTGCCATGTATAAAAAAGGAAATACATCAAACCCATGGTAGGCTTATCACAGAAATGCAAGCATGGCTCAACATTAGAAATTCCACTAATGTACCCTTTATCGTATTTAGCAGATTAAAGGAAATCAAACCATCAAACCATCAAATCATCTTAATAGATGCAGAAGCATTTGATAAGATTCGACTTTTATTCATAAAAAAAGTTCTTAACAACTTAAAAAATAGAAGGAAACTTTCTTAAACTGATAAAGAATAACTACAAAACTCCTATTACAATCTTTATACTTGAAGGTAAACTTTTAACATTTCTTTTAAAACCAGGAACCTGACAAGATGCCAGCTATTAACACTTCTATTCATCATTATAGTAGAGGCTCTTATCAGTGCAGTAAAACATTGGAAAAGAAGAAAGAAAATGTTTACAATATACTAATGATGTCATGATCTATAAAGGTCTACAACATTCTATGCAAACTACTGACACATTATTAGAATTAATAAGAGGGTTTCTTAAAATGCCCTGTTCAGGGTGTCTCAGAGGTTATCATACATACATACATAGGGAAAATGGAAAATATTAGTCTGATGTACTTTTATTTACAAAATATTCATTACAAAATTTTTAAAAGTGTTTACACAATATTTCTCTACGTGTTGATATATAAGTGTAAAGATTATTAAAAATATACAGTATAATATTTAAATTATAATATGAATTTGTATTTAAATTATAATATGAATTTGTTAATTTTTCCTATGTATGGCAATCTTTGGGATACCCTGTATAAAAAGAGCTAGTAATGTTGCTCTATAGCAGTAATAGTTAAAAATTTAAGATTTAAAAGGGATATTGTTTATAGTAGCATAAAATATGAGAGATCCAGAAATAAATCTCACAGAACATGTATGTGAACTTTATGGAAACATTTATATTTGTTAAAAGGTCTTAATAAAACCCCATATGTGTTAGAAGTCTACAAAGACTCACTTTCATAAAGATGTCAATCCTCCCCAATTTAATTTGTAGATTGCAATGCCAACGAAATTTCCAAGATTTGTTTGGTTTTGGTTTTCAATTGTAGGGCTGAGGTTTAGCAATTCCAAATTTTATATAAAAAAATAAGAACAAAAGCAGTTCAAGATGTTCCTAAAGATGTTGGAAAGATTAGTATTATCATGTATCAAGATTTATTAGAGCTGAAGCAATGAAGATATTGTGGTGTTGGTAAGAGATAGATACATAGAGCAATGGATTCAATGGAAAGTCTGGCAATAGACCCATGAATATTTTACATTTAATGTATAAAAACTAGCAATGCAGACCAGTGGGGAAAGCGTGGGCAGTTCAGTAAATTAGGGTGAGCCTAATGGTGATAGATGTGCAAAAATCCAACCTCACATCGTACATAATTCTTGGTGGATTATAGGGTTAAATGTGGAAACCAAAACAAAAAACATATGGAAAAAAGTGTAGGAGGACATTTTTATGACCTTCGCATAGGCTTTCTTAAAGTAGGGCTCAAAAAGGGAGATCATAAAGGTAAAAGTTGATAAATTTCTTTGCAAGAAGATACTTGTAATACATACAGATGACGACAAGAGTATAATATCCAAAATATAAAAAGAACAAATCAATAAAAATCATAACTCAATATTGAAGTAGTCAAGAGTTGATTATTATTTACATAAACATTCATAGCCTCTAAAATGTATATAGAATACTCAACCTCATTAGTCATCAGATATATGAAAATGAAAGCCACCATATAATACCATTTCCTATCCAGCAGATGTTAAAAAACATGAAATCTGACAATATTAACTATCTTCAGAGGCATGGGCAATAATAACTTGTATACACTATGGATAAGAGTATAAACTGATATAATCACTTTTAAAAACAATTTGATATTATCTTGAAAAGCCATTTAACTTCTAGGTGGTGGTTTTCCAAGTGTGGTCTAAAAATTCTTCAGGAGGTCTGAGAGCTCTTCTCATTTCCAACTACATATTTGTGCAAGACCAGATGTTTTGCAAATATTTCAAGCAAAACAACAAACCAAGGGGACAGAACACAGAGCAGACACAAAAGATATGAGCGTTTCCTTGTTATCCTTTAAGCCAGGCATCAAAAAGATTTACAGAAAATCTAAAATAATGTCACTCTCTTCATTAACTGATTTTCTTTTAGGAAAACTAGGTTTGTTTTCTTTTTGTAAAAATGTTACTGATTTTAACACGTCTTGGCTCCAGTTGCTACAATAATGATACCATCGACTGGGTGGCTTAAACACCCAAGATTTGTTTTGTGCAGTCCCGGAGGCTGTAAGTTCAAGATTAACGTAAAGTGCTGGCAGATCTGGTTGGGGGTGGGGTGGGACGCCTCTTCCTGGTTTGCAGAAGGACACCTTCTTGTATCTTCCCATGGTGGAGGAAAAGGCTCCTCCCTCTCAATCTCTCTCTGTCTCTCTCTTTCTCTCATTCTTTCAAAGTCTCCTCCATCATAACCTAATTACTTCCCAAAGGCCCCACCTTCAAATATCGTCACATTGGGGATTAGTGCTTCAACATAGGAATATTAGGTGGGACACAAATATTCAGTCCACAGCAACATGTAATGGGATTATGACTTTTTAAATAAACTAATAAACATTCAAACTTTCTCAATTTCTAGCACTGTAAGAATTTACAGATACCGTCTACATAAACAAGAGCTCTTAGATGTCCTTAACAGAGTTTTACTTTGTCACCTTCAATAGAGTGCCAGGTTGTCATAGCTCAAAGTCTTTGGGCTCAAGCAATTCTCTTGTCTCAGCCACCAGAGTAGCTGGGACTACAGGTGCTCACCACAATATCCGGCTATTTTTTAGAGATGGAGTCTTACTCTGGCTCAGGCTGGTCTTGAACCTGTGAGCTCAGGCAATCCACCTATCTCATCCTCTCAGAGCGCTAGGGTTACAGGCGTGAGCCACCATGCCCGGCTGCACTAAAAATTTTTACAAGTATAAATTAGGAGATATGCCCAAGAATGATCAAAGCCAACTGTTTGCAATAGAAAATAAAAGCAAAAACAAAGAAAAACGCTAGACAAACTCCTAATACCCATTGACAAATAATCTAAAGATTATAGTATGTTTACTTAGTGAAATACTACATCTAATGAAGAATATACTAGATATACTATGTATAGCATATAGATGTATAAACACACGTAAACATTTATCTGTACAAATTAACATGGATGGGCTTCAGAAACATAATGTTAAATGAGAAAAACAAACTATACTCATAGAATGGATTCCTAAATCAAAGGGGTACAAAGGAGTTTATAAAATGTGCTTTCATTCTTTACGCTGTGCGGTAGATTTCATAGGTTTGGGTTTCACTTTTTAAGGTGTTTTTTGTGGTTAGAACACTTGAAATCTATTCTCTTAGCAATTTTCAAGTTCAATGCACTATAATTAGCTCTTCGCCATTTTTAAGCCTTACCATATATTCCAAGTATTCTTCTGTGTATAATATTTGATTTAGAGCCTTTTTAATGAAAAAAAGACATTTGAAAATAAGAGAAAGAAAAATAAAGGGAGAGAAAAAAGGGAGGAGGAAGGACCAAGCAAAGAAAGACATATTCCCTGACCTTTAACAAGAGCTAAATAAATCATGAAGTACACCTCATCCAATGTTAACCAACTTTTCTATGTTGAAGGAAGATAATCTTTTGGGGAAAGATATCACCTGTTCAGCCCTATACGTCCTAAAATGCTGTTAAAATACCTATTTTAAAACTCTTTCAGATAAAGAGGCACATTAGTGCTGAAAGCCACGCTGAGCCGATTTCTCTCTAGAAGTGGCCCAATGGCACACACAATTTATAGAGCGGCACATGCTAGCAGGATCAGACGGAATGGTCTCAAAAAAGTTCTGAGTTTTCACTTGTAAGCTTGGAGCCTCTTTCCCAGGAAAACCTCATGCTTCCTGCTCATTCACTCAGGTCGTTAGGTGAAGCAAAGCGCTGTGGCCTTTTTGCCCTGAGCTCTGTGACCTTGCTGCTCTTGTCCAAAGATACCGATGGCTGAGTGACCACATGCTCTAAGGGGGATGCAGGACAGAGGCAGGTGCACAGCCCGGTTGCCGGACCTTTTATTATTTCCTAATTGGAATAAGGGAGTTTTTTTCCAACAGGAAAAACTTACATGGATGCTTTGTACTTTTATACGTATATAATTAGCAAATTTGGCACCGATTTTGCCACTTTTAAATTGTGTCACTAAATATAATTGGAAAAACAAAGAAATACACCCAAGAAAAGGAAAATAGGAAAAAAAAAGTTTTTTAAAAAATTTCACTCCTTAGACTAACACGTGTGCCAGCAACTGTTGCTAACATTGGTACCTCTCAGGACTTCTGGTGCTTCAGGAACAGGGTCCCTGCTACAATGTCATCATTTTGTGTATTAGGAATAAAAGATTTCGTGAAATGCGAAGCCCCAGATAGTCTGTGCAACATCAGCGTCGCGTCAGCTCACTCTCTAATCTGCTTTTCCAAATACCTGGCATGCCTGAAGCAGAGTGATTCATTGAAAATTTAATGTGGCAGAATAACCACACTCAAAATTAACTGTGTCTTACGGGTTGACCAGGAAATGTTAGGAATCTTTTTTCCAATCCTTTTCAAAGAGAGCATCTGAGGCTTTTGATTTTGGTGGGTTTTAGTCTCTTTCCTCAGGGAGAGTTGAGAGATTTCTTTGCTTTGTCAAATCTAGACTCTTCAGGGATCTGTTTGAAAAGGGCGAAAAGAGGCAAGACGTGGCACAGCCACAGAGATTCCTCCACGCCCAAGGTCTGGAGTTGGGCTAAGGAGAGGCGGTGTGCGCTCTGATTGGCATGGCGCGTGGGTAACTGAACAGGGGACAGGAGCACGGAGTGATGTGGCTTGGATGTGGGGCCCCTCCAGATCTCATGTCGATGTTTGGTGCCCAGTGTTGAATGTGTTGAATGTGAGGCCTGGTGTCTGGGTTGAGGGTGGATCCCAAAGGAATGGTGGGTGCCCTTCCCGATCAGGAGCGAGTTCCTGCTTTATTGGCTAACAGCAAGAGCTGCTTGTTTGCAGGAGCCTGGCGCCAGCTCCTCCCCCTCTTGGCTCTTTCTCCTCCCTCTTCTGACACTTGCATTGGAAGCTCCCTGAGGCTCGCACTGCAAGCAGAGGCTAGTGCCTCTCCTCGCACAGCTACAGAACTGTGAGCCAAGGAAGACAAGAGGCCATGGGAGTCACGAAGTCTCTAGTGACAGGGTGTGAGAGGAGAGGAGGATGCCAAGAGCCTTGGACGGACGCAGCTCGGCAGTGACAAGGATGGACTGAAAGCACGGGCGTAGTCTCTTCCTTTCTTGGATTGCTTAAGCTCCAGCACTTCTACCCGATCCAATGACCCAAAAGGACCCCAGAGAATTAGCTGAGGTTGGACTCCTTAGTAATTCTATTGATCAGGTGTGATGTAGGAAAGAGGGGCAAGAGTCAGATTTAATCTGATTTTTAAAATCACATTTCAGGGTACATGTGGTTTACAGAGTCCAAGTGGGCAGGGAGTCAAGTGGGTTGAGCTCCGTGTGGTACAAGACTGGATATTCGAGCTAAACCATTAAGATTCTGGTCTTGGTGACAGATACCCTGGTCCTGGTTCTGTTCCTGTCTTTCTTTCTTTCTTTTTTTGTTTTGGAGGCAAAGTCTTGCTCTGTCATCTGAGCTAGAGTGTCATGGCCTCAGCCTAGTTCACAGCAACCTCCAACTCCTGGGCTCGAGCCATTCTCTTGCCCCAGCCTCACAAGTACCTGGGAATATAGGTGCGCAACAAAATGCCTGGCTAATTTTTCTATTTTTAGTAGTGATAGGGGTCTTACTCTTGCTTGGGCTGGTCTTGAACTCCTGAGCTCAAGCAATCCATCTGACTCGGCCTCCTAGAGCACTATGATTAAAGGTATGTACCACTATGACCAGCCTGTTTCTTATCTATGCAATCTCTATAAACCATAATCTCAAAAAACAAACCTATATAAAGGAGAGTCTTCCACTATAGGCTTCTACCCACAGCATTTTTAGAAAAATTTCATGTAATAGCTAGATGAAAATGCCCATCTTAGGGCTTCATATATATAAGTGAATGCTTAATAAAAATCACTAGTCATTTTTATTGCAATGCTCATTATTCTGAAGCTCAGTTTTTTTAACCTATGACAAGAGGACCACATGAATGGCCATGTCCCTGCTTGGCTGCTAGAAAGGCTTATATACATTTGAGGAATAATGTAGAAAAAGGAAATATATAAAAGAAAGCTCCCCCAAATAATTTAAATGACACCATTTACTAAGAATCTGACATGAACCAGTCTAAGTGATGTACATTAATTTCTTTCGCCCTTGTGACCCTTCCAAACCTACCCTGAAAAGTAAATTATACACATTAGGAAACTGAAGGCTCACAGAAGTTAAGTATTAGCTCATGTCCACAGTGAATAAATGATTAAACTTAGTTTGAAACAGGGTTGTTTTGTGCTTTTGTAATTTGAGAAGTGTTATAATATGAAATTCTTTCTTCCTAATTATAGTGTTTTAATATTAATATCTATGAAATACTAAGGACCTGGTTTTAAACTAGGAATTTAACTTACACGTCATCATTTGTATCTCAGGATAACTCAATGTGATAGATACTGTGTTCAAACAGTAAGAGACAGAGTATAACACAAGAGTTGTACCTAAAATTGAGATCTTCTAGAATTCAAAGAGTTTGTTTCCCCTCTCCCCCAGCTATACTTCATTGACTTATATAACCCAGTCAACTACCCACAAGAAATAAAGGTATACATTCACCCAGGTTTGCACACCACTCACAATCTGAACATTACTTACAATCACCCCAAATCGGATGGGATGAATGAATAGGTAGATTGTAGTATATCGATGCTATAAATACTAGTCAGTAGTAAAAAGGAAAAGTATATTGATATCGCCCCTGTCCCCTCTGGTGGACAATATACTCAGGTGCAATATACTGAGTGAAAGAAGCCCACCCAAGAGAACACATATTACATGATTCCATTTATAACGAATGTCCAGAGAAGACAAATATACAGAGATGAAAAGTATATCATGGTTGCCTGGAACAGAGAGGGCAGTGGGAAAGATTAATAGTAAATGGTCATGAAGGATCTTATTGGGGCTAATTTATGGTGATGATTATACAACTTGGTTAATTTAACAAAAATCTTTGTATCATATACTTGGCATAGATAAATTATATGATATGTAAAATATGCTTCCCTGAGTTTTCTAAAAAGCATTGTGAAAGTTGTGAGGGACATACAATATTTAAAAGTTTTTAAAATGCTTTGCATTTTGGTTTATTCTGTGCTTTTGCTTGTTATTCTAGCCTATTATCATTTTAAATATGGTACAATATGAGGTTAATGCCCTGTCAGACGTTTAAACTATACTTCAAAAATTCTCTTGGGGCTCGGTGCCTGTAGCTCAACTGGCTAAGGCACCAGCCACATACACCTGAGCTGGTGGGTTGGAATCCAGCCCGGGCCCGCCAAACAACAATGATGGCTGCAACCAAAAAATAGCTGGGTGTTGTGCATTGTGGCAGGTGCCTATAATCCCAGCTACTTGGGAGGTGGAGGCAGGAGAATCACTTAGGCTCAGGAGTTGGAGTTTGCTGTGAGCTGTGATGCCATAGCACCCTACCCAGGGCGACAGCTTGAGGCTCTGTCTAAAAAAAAAAAAAAATTCTCAATTCTCATCAATAATCATTAAATAACTGTTATCTGTTATTAGTAAAAATAATCTTATTAATAATGTGTGGTATAGTAATTCTAGGACACTTCTATTCATTGCCACTTACGGAAAATATCATTTCAGAGAAGAATGGTATTCTAAGGATTTGAGTCTAAGAAGATCTTGAGGGCCCTTCCTCACTTCTAGCCATAGTCTATCCCTACTATCAGTTGCTGGTAACTTTCAAACCAGCAACTGATAGCAGGGATTGAATATGGCTAGTATGGATAGAACATGGTGCCAACCTTTTTGGCACCAAGGACCAGTTTCACGGAAGACAAATTTTGCACAAACGAGGAGTTGGAGGGGGATAGTTTAGGGGTGATTCAAGTGTATTACATTCATTATACATTTTGTTTCTATTATCATTATTATTATTATTACATTGTAACATACAATGCAATGATTATGCAACTCATCATAATGCAGAATCAGGGGGAGCCCACCTCAGCTCCACCTAAGATCATTAGGCATTAGGTTCTCATAAGGAGTGCAACTAGAGCCCTCGCGTGCATTGTTTGCGAGGTTCCTAGCTTCAGGAGGCGCTAAAGCTGATCTGAGAGGAGGCTGAGCTCAGATGGTGATGTGAGAGTTGGGGAGCAGATGGGGCTTACCTGCCCCTGCTCACCTCCTTCTGTGTGCCTGGCTTCCTAACAGGCCACCCACCAGTGCCAGTTCACAACCTGGGGTTAGAGACCGCAGATTTACAGGAAGGTACAAACTGCAATTTTCTGTCCCCTGACACCTGCACCTTCTCCTAGAGTTCCTTCTTAGTAGTTCAATCCATATTTTATTAATGAGAAAAGAAGAGACAGATGGGACACAGTGATAGAGTAAAGAACAAATAGCTGTTAGAAAAGAGAATGGGGGGGCTAGGAGTTTCTTTAAAATATTGCCTTTGACATTGACAAAAATCTATTGAGTGGTCTTGAGATAATTTGCTTCACTGAATAGTAATTGCAAGGCACTCCACAGGAATTCTGTGAAATATGCTGGTGGTAATTTAAGATAACTCTTCAAGGTAGACAAGTGGGCCAGGTAGAAGAAGAGACCCCATCACATCTCTGCAGAAGAGGAAAGGAGAGAATAACATTCCATATAATTTAGGTGATATTTTCCTTTATTTTCCCAGGATGTGAGATATCTTTTCAGGAAGGGTAATTAAAACTTAAACAAACAGTCCCCAGTTGGAGAGAAGGACTAGGGCTGATTAATCAGCCCATATACGCTGACGTGGTGTACCATCTGAACTCCATTCTGATTTTTTAGGTGTCTATACTGACTGGGCAGAACCCCCGGTGTTGGTAAACATTTCAAACATCACCTCTGCATATGACCATCTCAGCGGGTTTCATCCCTGAAGTTTCATTAGGAAAGGCAGTGAGGCCTTTTTCAAATGCTTGGTACTTACAATAAGCACTGCACAAATTTGAATGAACAATTAAATGAATCTCCCAAGGAGTCAGAATGCTCCAGGAGAAAGTGGACACAAAAAGTTTTGGTTGCAGAGATGCCTTCTCTTTGAGCCCTCCTCTATCATTATGCCAAAAAAATCATGGTGTTGCTGTGGGCTAGAAACTAAGCTGCTTCTTCTGAAGTTAACATCTCAGGAGGAGATGGATCTTTACAACTCAGAAAGTGACGGTGTGCTGTGGGCGCTCTGTGGTCAGTCTGCTCAGTTGGAGAGCCTGATGTTCCCATCTTGGCTTCATTTCCTTGAAATATGGTATTCAGTTACTAATCATTTAGTCTAATTTCATTTAGAGTTGAAATTCTTGAACTTGAAGATTTGAGTTACTTTTCAACAAAATATCCTAGTTACAATGCAAGTTAGTTATCTGTAGTAGATGTAAAAATAGATAAAAGAGCCCTATTCCAACAGCTGATCAGAATAAATCACATTTCTTTTTTATTTTTTTAAGAAAGTTTTCTCCTTTCTTTCTGTTACAGAAACAATGGAGAAAATAAGATGTAGCAAGGAAAAAAAAAGATTTGTGCATCTTTGGTAGGTATATATACATGTATGTGTGTTTGGGAGAGGTAAGAAATTGCAAAACTTAGAAGGAATTTTTAATAATATCCCAGAAAGAAGCCTAAATTAAATTCTACATCAACTAAGACTTTTACATCCATAGGACCGAATGGGTAAAATTAGAGCTAGAACTCAATAGATATTAAATAACAATAATAAAATAATTGGAGGCTTTATATTTTAATGAGGAGTCATTATAGGCTCCTTCTATCAATATAATGGGCTATAAAGATGAGCTCTTGCCCAGTAATAGTGATGAAAGACCACTTTTTTTTTCTAAGAATACAATGCCTGAAGATGCCCTTTTGAGACTCTAATTTGGTTGATAACATTTGGACACCTTGGTTGGGAGCTCAGGTTGCCATCTCAGAGAAATTCTCCATTTTGTGTTTGAAGACCTGACCTTGATCTGGCCTTACCATGTCATATTTTGAAGATTTGTCTCCTTATCACTTTCCTATAAGCCTCAAAAAAATCACATGTGGTAAGGAGACAAAAAGATTGTGGTTGGTGAACAGCAGGGGAATATAAGCAGAAGTTTAAATTGTGAATTTGCATTCTGGGTTAAGGACCCATGCATTCCGTGCTGGTCGAAACCCTCGGGTGAAACACAGGAATAGACTAAAGTGCTTTCAAGAGGGTGAGAATGATGGAAAGGGAGTGGCAAATGTATGATAGGAAAGGTAAAATTAAAGCCTGGACTGTGAACTCAGAAGCTACAGGAGTGACCCAAGTAGTGGTGGTGAGCAAAGCAGGCCAGAAATAAAGAGCAGTTGTCAGAGCCTTAGAGATTATTCTCTCTCTGATTTTTTCTTGAAACTTCAGATTTCTCGGTGGCTTCTTTCCTCATCCATCCTTTGATAAAGAAATGGGCTCAAGAAATCTTAAGCTTAATTTTAAGAAAAATAAAAGTGTAACTGGGAGCAGGAGTCACCAAGGGAGCCCAGAGGAGAGGAGACTGCCCCACCGCAGACCAGTGGCTGCTTGTCTAACGGATGCTACACTGCAGAATGGGCAAAGAGCTTCTAGAGAGTATCGATGTCATGAGAAGTAGGGGACTCATTATTTTATGTAAATATCTCCCAAATTTCAAAAATTAGTCATATTTTAATCTAAAAGGAAAATACCCACAAAGGCCACTATTGAATCCACTGTGATTCACTTCTATAAGGAGAATCTGGTCATGAGGCTTCGATCACAAATCTGAAAAAATGACTGTGAAAGAGAAAATTCAGAGCCCGAGGCATGGAGTAAGAGCCAGCAAAGTAAAGTAGACTCATTCTGGACCACTCTGGATGACAGAAGTAGCTGAATGGCTGAAAATTACCGAAAAGAGTATTTCAGTGCCTCACAAGAAGAAACCCGGTCCACAAAGTCAAACTTTTGTGACAAACACTCATTACCAGCCTCAGGACGTTCAGTCAGAGTCTTGCTGTAGAAACCTTTTCTGGGCTCCTCTCTGGGAGCTCTAAGCTCCTTTCTAATAAGTAAAGTCGGTGACTTTGAACTTGACTCTCAACAATTAAATAAGAGAACACACATAGCATAAACTATGTTCAGTTCCTTAATATCTAAAATTTTATTTACTCAATGTTGACTCATGTTGGGTAATAATTACATCTTCATGGGCTCTGGAGTAAGACTGGGGGAATTTGAATTGAGGCCTTGTCATTATTAACTTTGTGGCCTTGAGCAAGCTACTTAAGTTCTATGAAACCAAGTTTCCCAATGTGCAAAAAGGGTTTGGTTAACAGTACCCCTTTCACATTATTTTATTGGGTTGATTACATTACAAAATATACATAACATGATTAAAATGCTGCCTATAACATAGGATTTGATTGATAAATCTTAGTGAGTAGTGGTAGAAGTAAACTATTCCAAGCAATAGCAATAGCAGTAGTAGTCCTGTGACCCATTGGGAGGCAATAGAAATACCTTATAAATTTTAGTACTAGGCCAGGCGTGGTAGCTCATGCCTGTAATCCTAGCACTCTGGGAGGCAGAGGTGGATGGATTGCTTGAGCTCTGGAGTTTAAGACCAGCCTGAGCAAGAGTGAGACCCTGTCTCTACTAAAATAGAAAACCTAGCGAGGTGTTGTGGTGGATGCCCATATTCCCAGCTACTAAGGAGGCTGAGGCAAGAAGATTACTTGAGCCCAGGAGACTGAAGTTACTATGATTTGTGATGCCACCAAGGCACTCAATCCCAAGGTGACAGAATAAGACTCTGTCTCAAAAAAAAATAATAAAAAATTAAATACTGTTATGTCATTTGAGATATTAGAACATAAGCTTTCTGAGAGTAGGGACCGCTTCTGTTTTATTCATCATTGCATCCCCACAACTAGGTCTTGGGTTATTGGTTGTTGGAAGCACAGTTTTTATAAAAAGGGAGATTTTTATGAAATCTTTTATTTTTATAAGTCTAAATTTGGTGGGGAGACCACAGAGATTAATCAGGATGTGCTTGGGTTTTAAAACATGTAAGCAAGTTGTGTTTGCCTGATTTAAACTGCAGTTTAGCAGATTCTTAACATTCCTGATAAATACATCTCAAAAACTTTGAAAATTCTTATGTTTGTGGACATCAATAACACATTGCTTTGCAACGTCTAGTTGAAAAATATAAGAGACTTCTTCAGACCCTGAATGAGAGTGATTCAGCTGGGCCCATTCACTCATTAATAAGTGGGATTCAAGAGTATATCTTCGAAAAGTAACAAGTCACAAGGATGATACTAAAAATATGTGAAGCCCAGGAACTCCCATCAACTAGTAGACATCCTGCCAAACATTACTGATGTCAGCTCTGAACAATCTGTGAAGATAAACTGATGGGTACCAGGTAAAAATGGATGCCTGGCTCTGTGAGTCATTTGCTCACAAATAGCTATAATCTCAAAGTTTTAGGTCCTCAAATGTCACAGCTCTCCTGTCTAATCACATTTTCTTATGTGATTATAGGGTTCTATGGTAACACTTTAAATACAATACTCTATGCACACACTACCACTATTATATTTTTATAGGAGCAGGTTAGTGGGCTGAACTTACATCCTCGCCAAACAGTTGTTCCAAGATCTGAAAATGTAGACTATGTTTTGCTTGGGACATGCTTATGATTCTGTCCCGGGCTTATCCATGTCCAGTCCAAGAGACACTAGTTTCAAAGAGCAGAGACTTCTATTTTCCCTCAGCAGGTCCAGAGTGTCCTGTACCTTTTTAAGCACTTTGTTAGGTCTTAAATCAATGCTGTAATTACAGGCAAGAAGAAAGAACATTAGAAACCAATGCCAGCACAGAATGGGGAAAGCTGCTGCTTTTCATGAGCAAAGACAATTACATAAACTGCTCAGATCCACTGCCCTCATCAGTGTTGGAGCACGTAAGGCCGATGAGAACATCACACAGGCTTTTCTCCCCTTCGCATTTGGATTATTACTAATTTTTTTTAATTTTGGAAAGTCGACAGGATGTTTATGGGCAACAGACAGAGACAGAGATCAGTGGCACCAGGAGATTTAAATTGCGTTTCTTCTCACTAACAGATGATTTATTTGGGGACATTCACATTAATTGAGATGTAGTCAAAATATGCTGTCCGTTTACTAAACCTTCACCAATCAGGCTCAAGATCTACGTGGCAGACAGGACTAGACACCAGAATTAGAAGGCATTTAACATTCTCTATTTTCATCTACTTTATCTGAAAATAAATATGAGTTCTAGAAAATTGAATCATTGCTAACCAGAGTTTGGTAAAACGTGGGCCTCAGACCACCTACACAGAATCCCCTGATGGACTTGTTAAAAATGTGATTCACAATTCTCTACCAAGACGTTCAGAACTACCAGGGACTATGGCTCATCAATTTTTGTATGCCTAACCACCAGCACATTACCTAGCCTAAAATAAATGCTCAATACGTTTGTTGAATAACATGATGTAATAATTAATAAGATCCTGGAATACATGAGTTGGATGGGATTAAATTAACCAGGGCTTTGCTTTTATCTTCCTTCCCACTGATCTTCAGTTGGCAGAGCTAAAATAGTTGGAAAAATACAAGTCAAAACATTTTCCATGGTTCCCATTAGGCTTCCAAATTTCCATCAAGTTGGTAATCTTTAAGAGATGAAGTTAGTCTTGGAGCAGTTCTGTGTTGGCTAAAATACAAAAGAATCAGAATGGTCCAGAGTTAAAGCCTCAACCTCAGACAAATAAGAAAATATTCAATGCCTGGTGAGGAGTGGGAAGACGCAAGTCCATGGAGGAAATGCAGAAGCAAAAGTGTAAGAGGAAGAAGAGGGCACCTGAGAAGTGCGTTTGTCACAGTCATGCACAGTGGTGTCATTTAAGACCAGGTAGGGCAGACCTGCCTGCAGAAGGAATAGATGGCTCCCTACACGGAAGGATTTGGGTATCAAAACCCCTCAGAAACTCTACATCATTTCTTTCATTAGCTTTTCTTGCTCAAGCATGAAGAACCAGGGTATTATTAAAATACTTAACCAAGTGATTCCTCTCCTAGGTCCCACAAAACTGGAGCTTAACTCAATTTGACATGATATACTGGGTTGAACCAAGTTTTTGTTGCATGTCATCGTAAAATCTTCGCTACTCCAACAGGCTTGTTAACATGCCTCCTACAGTCATCATGTCATTTTTTTTTGTGGGTGTTTGGAGACAGAGGTTGGTCTGCTCGATTCAGGCTGAGAAGGTTGATGTGGAGCAGAGGGAGGAGGCATCAGAAACCCCAAAGCACAACATAGCTGGCAGTCGCTTTCACAAAGGTTAGTGAGATTTCAGTTTCATTGTGTCTTCATACAGATCACTTCTTACAAAGACAATGCTGACACCCTGGGAGGCAGAATCCAATACCACACAAAGCCCTCACTCAGTGTAATTTTTTTGTGTGTGTATTAAATCATAGCTGTGCACATTAATGCAATCATGGGGTGCAATGTGCTGGTTTCACATACAACTCGAAACATCTTCATCAAACTGGTCAACATAAACTTCATGGCATTTTCTTAGTTATTGTGTCAAAACATTTATATTCTACATTTAGTAAATTTCACATGTACCCTTGTAAGATGCATCATAGGTGTGGTCCCACCAATTACCTTCCCTACACCCATCCTCTCCTCTCCTCTCCCCTCCCTTGCCACTTTCTCCATATTCTTGGGCTATAATTGGGTTATAGCCTTCATATGAAGGCTATCAATTAGTTTCATAGTAGGGCTGAGTACATTGGATACTTTTTCTTCCATTCTTGAGATACTTTGCTGAGAAGAATATGTTTGTGCTCCATCCATGTAAACATGAAAGAGGTAAAGTTTCCATCTTTCTTTAAGGTTGCATAATATTCCATGGTGTACATATACCACAATTTACTAATCCATTTGTGAGTCGATAGGCACTTGGGTTTCTTCCATGACTTAGCAATTATGAATTGGGCTGCAATAAACATTCTGATGCAAATATCTTTTTTATAATGTGATTTTTGGTCTTCTGGATATATACCTAGTAGAGGAATTGTAGGATTGAATAGCAGGTCTATTTTTAGATCTCTAAGTGTTCTCCAAACGTCTTTCAAAAGGAACATATTAGTTTGCATTCCCACCAGCAGTGTAGAAGTGTTCCCTTTTCTCCACATCCACGCCAACATCTCTGGATTTGGGATTTTGTGATGTGGGCTAATCTTACTGGAGTTAGATGATATCTCAAAGTGGTT
>CAUYRH010140043.1:0-23561 GCA_963574655.1 Perodicticus potto
CTCCTAGGCTCAAGCGATCCTCCTGCCTCAGCCTTCCTGAGTTGCTAAGACTATAGGCATGTGCCAACACACCTGGCTAATTTCTTCTTTTCTTTTTTTTGTAGAGACAGAGTCTCACTTTATCGCCCTTGGTAGAGTGCCGTGGCGTCACACAAGCTCACAGCAACCTCCAACTCCTGGGCTTAGGCAATTCTTTGCCTCAGCCTCCCACGTAGCTGGGACTACAGGCGCCCAGCACAACGCCCGGCTATTTTTCTGTTTTGCGGTTTGGCTGAGGCCGGGTTTGAACCCGCCACCTTTGGTATATGGGGCTGGCGCCCTACTCGATGAGACACAAACACTGCCCTTTTTTTTTTTTTTTCCTTGCTCCAGCTGGACTCAAACAACCCCCCGCCTCAGACTCCCAACGAGCTAGGATTATAGGTGTGAGACACCTCACCCAGGCCATTCAAATGAATTTTATACTAAGAAAAAGACGAAAGTTTTACAGTCTGTTTAAACATGTTTGCTATTACAAATAATATTAAGTGGACAGATGCTTAAATATAACATTACTATACTTTGGAATTACTAAATAGAGAGCATCAAAATTTTTTTACGGCTTTTAATGAATGTTGTCAAACAGTATCCCAAGAGGGTCATTCCAATTTATTCAGAATATCAATAAAGTATATTTGAGTCAAAACCACATAGGCAATTAATATTACTATTAAGTTTTACCATAGTTAGAGGTGTAAAAGAGTGCCTCAATGTTTTATTTATTAGCAGGATGGAATATATTTACACATAGTTTTTTCCTCTTTTGCAAATTATTTATTTATTGCAGAGATGCATTTTATATAAGTATACTGTGAGAGCTCTGTGTAGCATACTGATATCCTAAGTAATGGTGTGAATCTTCCATTTTATTGCTGCTGATACCGAAAAAAATCCTAAAAATAAACAAGTTAAAAACAATAGAGGGACTTTCGTTTTCCCTCCCTATTCTAGTATGTTTACTTAGTGGTACAGCTCCTTAAGTGTAACAGGAGGGGGTGGAAAGAAAAGGAGTAAGAAAATGAAAATTTTAGGAAAAGGAGGAAAAAAAGAGAAAAAATGAGTACCAATGAGACAGAGATAAACACACAAGTGGGAACTTAAAAGTAGAAAAGGAAATTGAGCTAGAGAGTGAAAAGGTTATACTAACCCTCAATGTTTTCTTGGGGACCAGTGCTCGCAGGAATACTAACTAGCTACTTAACCACTATCTCAACCTCAAATGCTCTTCTTCATCTAAAGCAGCAGTTCTCAACCTGTGGGTCACCACCCCTTTGTGGGGTAGAACGACCCTTTCACAGGGGTCACCTACATACATCCTGGATATCAGATATTTACATTACAATTCATAACAGTAGCAAAATCACAGTTATGAAGTAGCAACGAAAATAATTTTATAGCTGGGGGTCACCACAACATGAGAAACTGTATTAAAGGGTCAGAGCATTAGGAAGGTTGAGAACCACTGATCTAAAGCCATCCTTGGCTCAGCATGGGAAGGAGACAGTGGGATGGGCAGGAGAAAGATGAGTGTTTTAGCAATGGCTGAAAGAGTATCACTGGGAGAATAAGAAGATAACTGTGTGACTTTCAACTATGAACTGTGAAAAGCTTATAATGGTGCTATAAGCAAAATGTTAGGAAACACTACAGAAGTGAGATTTTCAGACAGAAGAAAACAGCAGAACTATGTGGCAGATACTATTGGCTGCCAATCCCACCCCCAACCACCATTCCCTTTTCTGCCTGGCTGGCAAAGTCCTACTTTAGTTCTGCTGTTGCTCTGTTCTCCGCCCCCTACCCTAGCTCAGAGGGAAACTGTGGTTGGTCTAAACCAGTCACCCTGATCCTTTGCCTCCGCCATGCTAGACCTTGTTCAGGGATGAGTGTGCAGCTCTCTGTAATTCCTATGAAAGGAAAACCAATGAAGATTGTCAACCCAGCAAAAGAGGTCAGAAGAGCCACGGCCATCTTGGCATCCTGAGGGAAGCTAATTGAGTAAAAGCTACTTTTCTTAAAGTGATAAAAAAAAAAAAAATAAGGATAGAACTTTGGTCCTTGCTCTTATCATCAGGCCACTGAACTAACCAACCTCCTAAGAGGTTCATAATGAAGCTACAAGAATGAAAATCATTATCTTATCACAAAATGCTACAAAAAAATAAAGCAAACTTGAATATATTCACTGTTACTTAAACATCTTTAAGGAATTATTTGTTTTAATTTCTCTGTCTTCTTGATATTTTTCTATTTAACATAATACAAACATATCCAGAAATCAAACACTTCTTTTTAACAATTTTCAGCTTATCTGGCAACCTTAAAACTTGGAATAAAAATTGCTTTGAAGAGTTTCCCCATTAAATAAAAGTCTAAATATTTTGTTGTAAAACATTGTAAAGTGCCACTAAGAGGATTAATAATTAACAATATTTTCACAAAAAAATAAATTCCGATGGTTTATTTAATGTTTATTAAATAAATCCTGTTACAGAACAATTATCGTATTATGAAATTAGAAAGAAGTCCACCCGGGGAAAACACCGACACCTCTTCCTGTTTAATGTATTAAAACATACTGAAAAATGCAAATCTCTTTTAAAAACCACCATTTAGAAAATTACTGAGTTTGACAAAATGAATAGATTCAAAATTGGAACGTTATGCTATGATATAGTCCAAATAAATGAGAAAACAAAAAGTACCAAAAGGGAAGAAATATTACTGTGTCAAAAACTTTAACCATCTTCATAGAGTGAATTCCCATAGTAGAGATAACAATGCCTCTTTAATGACTTAAGTTTCTCACCAGCTCAAACACTTTTTCTTTATATCTCTAGCCATAAAGTCCCATCCATTTGTGCCTGCTATAAAAACATCACCACTGTAAATCCAACTGGCCCATTATTAGAGTGCACTAGCCTCTTCCCATCTCCCTTGACCCAGTAATTTATACCTCTGTAACAATACTGCTTCACACATGACAAGTGTACCTGCAACAAACTCTGAAAATTCTGTTAAGAATCTTTTCGCAAAGAAGAATCTGTGCTAAAAAAAAAAAAAATTTTTTTTGGAGACAGTCTCACTCTCTTGCCCCAGGTAGAGTGTGGTAGCATCACTGTACCTCACAGTAAGCTCAAACTCTTGGGCTTGAGCAATCCTCTTGCCTCAGCCTTCCAAGTAGCTAGGACTACAGGTACCTGCTACAATGCCTGGCTAGTTTTTATATTTTTACTGGAGACAGACTCTAGCTCTTGCTGAGGCCGGTCTTAAACTGTTGAGCTCAAGCAATCCACTGCCTGTGGCTTCCCAGAGTGCAAGGATTATAAGCATGAGCCACCACTCCTGGCCAAAAATTGTTTAATATTGAATTTTAAAACACCAGAGTTCTAAGATAGAAGTCCATCCGCATTCATCCACGGAAGGAATAAGAACATTTGTTAATTCATTCAGGTATTTCTTTTTCATGAGTTAAGTGCCACGAACTGGTAACAACCAAGCAGAGGATAACAGCAATAAACAAAGCAGATGTAGTCTCTCTTCGTCAATCTCAGATTGATGAGAATAGAGCAAGGGTCAGCCAACGTTTTCTATAAAGGGCCATAAAGTAAACAATTATGCTTGCAGGCCAAAAGGTCTCATTCAAAACTGTTTTCCAATTACTCAACCCCGGCATTGTGGTACAAAAGTGGTTACAGACAATACATAACTGAATGAGTATGGCTATGTCCCAATAAAACTTTACCTGTAAACAATGAAATTTAAATTTTATAATTTATGAAATAAATTTCTCATGAAATATTTTTCTTTTGATTTGTTTCAACCACTTAAAAATGTAAACACCATTCTAAGCTTGTAAGCCATACAAAACAGATAGTGGGTCAGATGTGGCCCATGGGCTGTCATATGCCACCTCTTGGTATAGATATTAACTGCATAATTATTAGTTTACTGCTTTAAATGCTCAAAGGGAAATGAACAAAGCTATAAGAGTTTAACAAGGAGACAGAGCCTGGTTTGAAGGATCAGAACAGCTTTTTTTAAGGAAATGACTTTTAGGCTAAAACTTAAAAGTAGTAAGTCAAAGGCCTGGGAATAAAACAAAGAGCCTTTTAGGCAAGGGAATAGCATGTGCAAAAGCCGTAAAAGAGGAAGGAATACAACCAAAGGAAGAATCGACGAGGCTAGAGCACAAAGAGCAAAGAAAAAAAGCATGACACAAGATGACAATGCTGGGCTGGGAGATAGAGAACCGCCACCCAGGGGCTTCTTGGCCAGGGTCAGGAGTTCTGGTCTTTGTCCAAAAAGTAATGGGAAACCACTAAAGGGTTTTTTTGTTTTGTTTTGCTTTGTTTTTTTGGGACAGAGCCTCAAGCTATTGCCCTGGGTAGAGTGTCGTGGCATCACAGCTTACAGCAACCTCCAACTCCTGGGCTCAAGCGATTCTCCTGCCTCCACCTCCCAAGTAGCTGGGACTATAGGCACCCGCCACAATGCCAGGGCTATTTTTTGGTTGCAGCTGTCGTTGTTGTTTGGCGGGCCCAGGTTTCAAACCCACCAGCTCAGGTGTATGTGGTTGGCGCCTTAGCCGCTTGAGCCACAAGCACCAAGTCACTAAAGGATTTTAAGTAGGAGAGAAACACAATTAGCTTTGGATTTTTCAAAGATCACTAAGATTGCAGTATGGAGAAAGATTAAAATGGGGCATGAATGGATCCAGGCAGATCTGTAACGAACATTCTGGCTGGAGATAAGCGAAACTTGGACTGGGGGTGCTGGCACCGATGTTTAGAAGGTAAAAGAGGCAAGATGGGATGACCAGATGTGAAAGGGGGAAAGGGGGAAAGGCAGCTTCCCTACTGAATTCAGGTTTCAGTTTCCATAACCAGGTACTGGTATCATTCAGTGAACCAGAGACGCAGTACTGAAAGACACTGGGGGTAGGGAGACTGGCTGTGTGTACAAATTTTGAGTTCAGTTTTAAAAAGGCTGAGTGTGAGCTACCTATTTGATAGTCTAGTGTAAGTGCTAAACAATCAGTTGGATATAAGGATTAGAGGCCAGGATCAGGTTTGTTTTAATTCAATAATTCAGTTTGGGAATTGTCAGCATCTAAGCTATAATTGTAACCACAGGAATAAGGATAAGGAAGGGTAAGATATAGTGGTTCTCAATCTTGGTAGCACATGAAGATTACCAGGGAAACTTTTTACAACTCTGATGTCCAGGTAGCATCCCTGAACCAATTAAATCAGAATCTCTGGGAGGGGGATGCAGACATTTTAAAAATTCTCCAACTGATTCTGATGTGCCGGCAAGGTGGAAAAGAAGACCAAAGACATTAAGAATTAATAGCGCCACATTACAGAAAGGGCCAGAGATTATGTGACCAGCAGGTTTCTAGTCCCAGCTACTTCATGATGTCACTCTCTGACCTCAGGCTACTTCATATTTCTAGACTCTAGTTTGCATCAATAGAAAAGGGAGCCAGTAGGACTGATTTGTGCTAATATCCCCTAGAGCTACAGTCCCGTCCCCAAACCCCGGCCACAGACCAGTACTGGTTAGGAACAGGTCCACACAGCAGAAGGTGAGCAGTGGGTGAGTGAGCAAAGCTTCATCTGTCATAGTCTGCCATCACCCCCAGAAGAGGCCATCTAGTTGTAGGAAAACAAACTCAGGGCTCCCACTGATCCTGCATTATGGTGAGTTGTGTAATTATTTCATTATAGTAATTGGAATGTATTTAATAACAGAAATAATAAGCCTGAATCATCTTGAAACCATTCTCCCCCACCCTAGTCTGTGGAAAAATTGTCTAGTGCCAAAAAGGTCAGGCACCACTGCCCTAGAGTTACAAAAATCTGAGCCAAAGTTATAAAATTAAAATATTTCATTTTTCCTTCATAGTCTAAAGGGGGAAGGCAGCATAGAAAAACAACTATTAACCAATTACCAGCAGAATATATTTTTACAAATAATTACCTTCCTAGGACAATAACATTTTTTAAGTGAAAGAGTTGTTAACATATCAAATAGTATCTGACAGCATCCGTATTATACTATGTTACTACCCAACTGGTCACTTCAGGAAGTTCAAAATGGTGGCATGAAATTTAACTTGGAAGTCTTCTAATTCAAAATTTTATTGAGTAACTTTTTCTAAAGATAAAAAAGTGATCTGCAATTTAATATTTAGGAAGTGTGCATGTGAATGCTGAGAAGCACAGAACTCAGATTCAGAAGACCTGGGCTGAAGTTTAAATCTGTAACTTAGTATCTCTGTGACTTCAGCCAAGTTTCCTAACCTCCAAGTCTCTATAACCTCAGCTACATAATGGAAGTAAAATTAACTTCTTCAGAGTTATTATAGAAATTAAGAAATAAAAATAGCAGTGAAAAACAGCTATTCAAAAAGCATTACCATTTCTACACTGTTTTCCAGTCAATTTTGACATTAACTTTTAATTTATATGTTCTATTTTAACAGCTGTTCTATCTTACCAGCACAGTACTCCAATGGAGGAAAAAAAAAAAAGCAACATCACGATTTTTTTGTTTCAGTTAGAGTAGGTAAACTTTGCAGTTCATGTTTTAGATGAGGAATGTAACCTCTATTGGTAATTCCCACTATACTCTTCAAATTTCATTTTTACCGTCTCTCTTCAAATTCCACAAAGCAGACATAGACTATGGTATTATTAAAATTCTGTTAAGGCTCAGGTAACATGTCAAATGTTAACAAGTGTTGTTAAAAACTTATTTTTTATTTTTTATTTTTTTGCAGTTTTTGGCCGGGACTGGGCTTGACTCCACCACCTCTGGCATATGGGGCCGGTGCCCCAATCACTGAGCCACAGGCACCGCCTTGTTAAAAACTTTTGATTGCTTTTTATTACTCTCAAAAGAAGATATAAGAGCTATATAAAGAGTTAAATATATAGCCAACAATGTTAAGACCATGGGATAAGACAGTAGACAAAAAGACAGACAAGGGGCAGTCTGTTCAACCAGAAAGATTCTCCCCCATCTCTCACAAATTTCTAAGGTTAGAACCGAAGGACATTGAATTTCACAGAACTTGCAAAATCTCCTGGCCTCCAAAGTACTGCTGTGAGAAATAATGATCTAGCCATTAACGACAAAGACTTAGGGCAATTTGCTAAGTAATCTTTCAAAAGCCTCCTTCAAACTGGTTTGTCAATGGGGAAGAGCATTTAATAAATCTGAAGATTTACAAGTGAACTTTGAAGTTTAACATTACAAGAATGGAAATTATGTCAGGTTATAACAGAACAAATGAATTATGGAGAGATGGGAATAAATTTTAAGAGTCTTAGAGAGGATTAGTGCTGTAAAAAGAAACCCAAGGCTATCCTACTCTTATGTTCCCTTTAAAAGATTTTTAGGCACAGGCTATCCTATATTGGCTTGTTTGAGCTATTAACATAAGTAAACAACTTGTAATAGTCACTAATAATAAAAAAAAAAAGACTAAAAGTGTTTTTAAAAAGCCTGACTCACTAGACACTTTTAAGATTCTTACATGTGCAAATTATTTTGCCAATAATTTGCTCTTTCAGCAAGAAAATGCTAGTGAAAAGTTTGACACTTTTCTTTGATCTAAATCCTACAACAGGATAAGTATTTTGATGAGAAATTATGATTCCCAGACACTGCCAGAAAATGAAATAATACCAGGACAGATTACAAGTGATAAAAGTTTGGAAGACCACAAACTCTTTTATGAGAGTCTACAACATAACAAGAAACTATGAGAGACTATAAATCATATTTCATAAGTGAATCCCTACTATAAAAAGAAAACATGCTTTCTTTACACTGATAAACCTCCCAAGGCTTTAAAGCTGCTGATGATATGGCTGAGAAAAGCTAAACTGAACTGCAGATTATCTCAAAGCACGTTGTTTTGATGTGCTGTACAGGTTATCATTAGAGTTTGCAGACAAACTGTTTTAAGATGTTGTAGCCACTGCTCCAACTAAAATATACACATTGAGCAGGGCATCAGGAGAAAAGGGAAAACCTGCTCAATTTTGCAGGCTGATGATATACTATGGAAGAATAAGAAATGTTGGGAAAGGCAAGTAAATTTTAACTTAAAACAGTCCAGGTTTGAGTTTAGAAGAGGATGGTTTGATGGAATTAATCAACCAGCCCATGGAAGTGATGGGTCAGGGATTTATTCATATTCAATGTCACTTGCCAGCCAGATGTTCAAATTTGCATGTCTACATTCTGATCAGTGACCATTGCTGAGCAACTATCATGTACAAGGTACAGGGAGGCACTGCAGTGGATACAAAGATGAGCAAAACAAGGCCATCCCTATATTCAAGAAGCTTACAATTCCACAGAAGGGACGAAACAAACACTTGACTGAAAATACATCTGATGCCCCTAAGAGAGGCTCAAATTAACATAGAGGTTTCTCTCTGGAGAAGATTTGGAGTTGCCCTCCTATTTTATTTCAACACAACGCATATGGATACAATAGTATTCTAAAACTGATGATGCTCCTGAAAGGAACATTAAAATGCCAGCAGATAATTAACACTTCACAAAAGAAGCAGCAGCTAAAAATTTCAAATAAGAAAAAAAAAAAAAAGATGACCAACTCTTTGGAACAAAACCTGCTCCTCAATGCTCCAGTGAACACTATAAGTCCCTAAAGCTGAACTTAAAGGCATGTGACAGGTGCTGATTGGTTATAGGAATCCAAAGGAAAAAAGGTACCCTTGAGATGCATGGCATGAACATGGCATGAAGGCAAAAGCGGCTGCAAGAGGAGGTGAACGCACAGAAAATGTTCATGCCAGCATTCTGAGAAGTATGATGGGGAGGAGACAAATGCAAGACCCACTACCTGTTATTAAACCAGACTTCTGGTGCACCATCCACCCCTCCCAAATTTTTCACATGCTGAACAAGCCATCCATAAACTATCAATACTTTCCTCTCTTAAAGGCATTTCACCACCAAAGGGAATGTAAAGGAACCCAATTCCAAAAAGGCAAGCTGAAAAACACCTTTTTTGGTGAAATTACATTAAATACTAGGTGAATCACACCCATCTAGACATCCCAAATTCCTAACCAGTTGAGATGTATGTGTAACCTTTATAGGTTAATATGAAAACCCTGATCAAGCCTCTGCTTCCTAATACCACCAAATACAGTTTTTATTTGTTATTCTAACAAAATAAGAAGGTGTAACTAACCACACCAATCAGTCGACTATAATCCTGGGGGGTGGGGGGGGGGAGCAAGCAGGTAAGCAAACACTCAAAAAAAAAAGAGAGAGAGAGTAACTATATAAATAGAATGGATACCTAAGAAAACATAAATGTCCTCCATTTATTTGCAATTCTAGTCATTTTCTAACAGATCTCAGATTTTTAGAACAAGTATGCAGGTTATTTAAAACTGAGTTATATATAGTCATTTAGCAGCAGCAAAACACTTCTGGCATTATCACAGATGCTAAATCTCTGGAGAAATTTTTTCCCCCAAACTAGCATTTTTCCTCACCAAGAACCAACCAGCTTTTATTTCTAAAAACAAGAGCCCTTTTCTTCCCCTCTCCCGCCCCCCCAAAACCAAACAAATCACAGACCACAGTTAAATTCTACGCTAATGAAACTGTGAGATTACATCCCAGGCGTTGTCAGAGCCTATTTTTCATACACCACCACCAGACAGTTTGATGCAGTATTCCTGATTGCTTTTTATCGTATTTGTAAATACACTCACTAATCCACTAAATTAGGTAATTTACACACAGGTCCTCTCAGTTATTAGTGGCCAGCAGTCAAGTTCTATTACATTAGATCCTCACACACTTGTCTAAACATTTCCGCCCAGGTTAAGGGCTCGGATCGCAGAACGAGGTTGGCAAAATTTGGATGGGGGCAGGGTAGAAGCTGGGAGAAATCTCTGCATCTCAGCCCTCAGCGACATTCAGCCAGTGCCCACAGAAAAACTAAATTCGGCACCTCTTCCTCCAGTTACACTGGCAACAAAGAGGGAGTTTCCGTAACGCTCCCGTCACCCACCAGGTGCCCAATCTCCTTCCCAGCCCGGAGCCAGCGCTCCCGCAGGGGCCTCGGCGTGCGGAGAGGCCGCGGTGCCCGGGGTCAGGCACCAAAGGGGGATGGGGTGGGAGCGGGCCGGGAAGGGCTCCGGGACCCGCTGAAAACACTTAACCCGGCCGGGGGGCGGCGGGCAAGAGAAAGGGGCCGGAATATCTAAGGGAGCAGAAACTGGGATTAGGGGGCCGAGGGGTGAAGAGCCCCTGCAGGGGTACCCCTCCTGGGAGCACAGAAAATAGTCGGCGGGTGGAGGGGGAGATTCCAGGGTGGTGGGGAAAAAACCAAGGCCCGGAAGACGAGGGACGGGGATGCCACCTGGGGCACAGAGGAGGCGCCTGCGTCGCCTCCACCTGCAGGCGGGCGGGACGGCAGCTCAGGTGTAACTGGGAGGCGGCGGCCAGGTCGGGAAGGGGCAGGGGAGAGCTGCGGGCGCACTGGGGGCCGCGCCGAGGCCCCCGAAGGTCGGCAGCCGCGGAAGCCAGCGCCGGGGCATCTGCGGGACAGGAGGCGGGTGGGGGTCTTTGGAGCGCACAGTGGGCTGCAAGGAGGCTGGGGGCTGCGCGAGGTGTCGGGAGGCGGGCGCCTGCCGCGCGGCGCTGGGGAAGCATCCGGGCGGGCGGCCGGGAGGCGGGAGCCCCTCACCTGCGCGGCGGAGGAGGCGGAGCTGCAGCAGCCCATGGCGGGGCCGGAGGAGCCCGGAGGCGGCGCCGGGCGCGCAGCTACGCCCCGGAGCCCCTCGGCATGCGAGCCGGCGGGCGCCCGGGGAGGGCGCGGCCTGGCCCCGCACGGCTCGGCGGCGACGGCGGGGACGACGGCGGGTACTCAGGAGGCGGCGCGGCTCGGGGCAGGCGCTGGCCACATCCCCCGGCGGCGGCGGCGGCGGCGGCTGCGCGGCTCCTGCTCCGCTCCTGCTGCTGCAGCTGCTTCCCAGCGGAAAGGGGCGGGCGGCGGCGGCGGCAGCGCCGCCTCCCTCTGTCCCCCGCCTCCCGCCTCCCGCGCCCAGTCCCTCTCCCGCTCCCTCTCCCGGGCCGCCGCCTCCTCAGCGCCGCGCGCGTCTCCCATCAGACTCCCCGCCCCCAGTGCAGAGCCGCGCGGGCGGCTGGGCGGCGGCAGCTGCCAGAACGAGGCCGGGCCCTTTGGTGCGCGTCAGAGCCTGCGCGGCGCCGGGCTCATTTAGTGGTGGCACCGAGGCAAAATGCTGCCTCGGGGCGAGAGGGTGTCTGCGGCTGAGGCGTCTGAAGAGCGGGCTGACTCTCTGCCGAAATGGGGCCGGGTTGCTTCCGGACCCCAAAGGCATGGGAGGCGGCTCACGGGATTTCTCCCTCTCTCCTCTGGGCACAAAACTGGCGACACTGATGGCTTCTTACTGCTCTGTCTGCTGCTTTTTTTATCCGAAGTGAAGCGTAAACAGCAAACCTGCCCTGGTCAAGGAATAGGTCATAGGAAGAAACAAGCATCTGTTGATACTGTCCCCAGTTTGCTGATGTGGAAACTGAGCCTTAAATGGGACCAAGAACCTAATATGCGATGCGCCCAAAGTCGAAATTGTAATAAAGAACCAGAAATAGGGAAAAGACAAAAAAGTTCTCCAGGCTTTCAAGTCAAAGCCATGTTGGATCTGAACTACAATTTCTTATACGAAATAATCCACACACACACAAAACTAAGCTGGCATTACTTAACATTAAAAATATTTACTGAGAACACATTTAGATGCCTCTGGCTGCCCCCAGCACTCTTACCTCACACACACACACACACACACACACACACACACACACACACACACACTCCTGGGTGTCCAGCGGTAATAAAGAGGTGAACAAAAGAGACAAAGTTCCTGCTGCTAAATCGACACACGCTGGGGATAGCAATAAGTTAGAGTAGACTAGGTTACTGCTTTCAAGAAATTCACAACGCCAAAAGAATCCTTAAATACAGTGGGAGGTGAGAATAGTTAAAAGGTGAAAAATAAAATTACAGATCATAGTTAAGAGAACGACTTACCAAACGTTATTACAGCCTTCATGTGTTATTTCAACTTGTTAACAGAATGTCTCAAAAAGAGAATCAGGAAAGAAAAGGAAAATTTATTTGCAAAGATGCAAAGGGAGACTCCAGAAAGACTGACTTGCCAAACTTAAAAAGAAAAAAAAAAAAACAGTAAGTTTTAAAGATTACTCGGTGTAAGGGGGAAGAAAAAGAGCCCAGAAGTAAGATGTCATTATGTGCACTGAAAGGGAATCTAAACGAAGAAAAGTTGGAATGGGAGCCTGGGGACAGCCAAAGAAAAGGCCAGAAAAGGAGAAGAATTCCTAATTGGTGTGTTCTGATACCATCTCCTGGCTCTTTAACTGTCAATGAGTTACTCCTCTAAACCTCATTCTCCTCCTCTGTGAAATGCTGGCAACAAGGATGACTACAAAGTGTTGGGGTCAAGATTAAATAACATAAGAAAGTAGCTGGTAGGTCAGTAAGCATTCAAGTACTGCTTGAGAGTCTTGTTTCTTCTGCATTCTCCCTATGTTCCCTTTCAAAATGATCAGAGTTCCACTATGCCAGAAGGCTGGTAAATCGAACATGCATGCATTACTGGTAACCGTTAAGCCAATACATAGAAGTAAAGAAATGAAACTTCAGTACTTCTGGTCCCAATTTGGACTGTAAACTCACAATTAGATTGCAAACTCCCTGAAAACAAGGAAAAGCATTTTCTCCTTTGAATCTCCCTCAGCTCTCTCAAATGTTTGTTGAATTATTCAAAGCAACCAGAAATTAAAAAAAAGAAAAAGATCCTCCCTTGAGATTTTCCTCCAAAGCCAGAAAAGTACATCTTGTTTTTAACTGAGGGAGGAGGCTGAAAGTAAAATTACAGTCTTAAACAAGAAGCCATCTGTCTTCCTTCTTTATAATCAAGGAAAGGGGAGTTGTTTCTCTTAGCAGAGTCAATATGGGAGCATTTCTCTCAGACTATAAAAATCTTTCTGGCTAGTGCAATTGTTCCATGTAGTAGCTAGCTTATTTTGTAATTAGAACTATAGAAGCAGGAAAACACGTAACAGACTGTGGCGGTGTTTCATAAAAATGTATTTTACTTTTTCGAAGATCTCTTTCCTAGACACAGATGATGGGTGAATATAACCGAAAGGGAGGGCCTTCCATTCTGCTGGAGTGATCTGAACTCCAGTTTTCCCTTCAAGGGTTAAGAGAACTAGGAGTTCTAAGGTTCTGAGAGGTGCTTTGTAAATATACTAATTATGTATGTATGCAGTATATATGCATATGAATGTGATGTTTTAAAATTATACCTCATCATTAGCATAAGGGAAACTAACAGCTCCTGCATTGATATTCTGTACCTTCTAAGAACAAGTCTCATTCCCATCTTCTTCATGTCCAAATAAGCTTCATCATAGGAGTGATTTACAGAGGAGCAAATTACCATTCCTTTTCACTCTTTCTCATAAACAAGTACACACAGCATTCAATGAAATTAAACTACAGCAAATTCAGAAGTCATGAAATGGAATTATTTTTTCTCTAGCCAGTGATCAGGGTAGTGATCTTACTACCCTGAGATGTCACAAGGCCAAGCCCCTTGGGAAGGGCTTAGATTTGTTTTTCTTTCTCTTTTGGGAAAAAGAGGGTATTTTCGAACACTCATATAAGAACAGCATCTGCACTAACCAGGATAAAATTATAAGGTCTATCAATCTTAGTACTGAAGGGTAAAATCAGATCACCAGCTGACCCAGCTAGAAATGCTTCCCTATGGTCTAGTATTGCATAATTGGGCATGTGAATTCCTGGGTTTCCAGTTTCTGATAGAGAGGGCTTGGTGCTGGTCACTTACTGAGGGAAAACACCAAGTTAATCGTCTTTTTAATAATTAGCCTAATTTATTGTCCACATTATTTCAGGTTTGGGGGTAACAGAAATATAAATGCATCTATACACATACACGTCTATAACTGCTAAGGATAATCCTCTAAAATTTCAAAAAGCACAACATTTGGTACTTTGGCTGTGTTATTTACATTTTAGCACATACTGTGTTCACAGCCACATCCTACAAGACCATGTTCACTGTAACAGAACCCAGCTTCCAGATCTGCCTCACAGAGCATTGGCATATCACCCCTGGGAGATGCTTTGAAAGCAAAATCAAATTGTAACCAAGAGCTGTAACTTTCATTCCTTCCTGGAGAGGCAAGAACAGGTCTCTATTTGAAAAATGTATCTCAACATCCCAGTTAAGCCTAGAAGTTAGAAACACACCTAAAAAGAGCTTTCCAGAACTCAGGCATATAAAGAAAAAGACAACATTGTTCTTAGCAAGACTCTGGTGAGACTCATAAATCCTTAGCTCCGCAACTTTGTTTCTGTCTGCACTTGTAAACAGATGTTTCTCTAGTGTTAATTAATAACCCTGGCTTTTATTTATGGTTTCACTTGGATTTTTTTGTTTTAAGATCAGATAAGATCTAGAAGTTCTCTTAATGCTATGGACTTGTATTTACTACTTTTCTAAATGAGTTTTAAATAAAAAACCATGTAGTAATTCAATTCATCGAATAATTTTTTTCATTAACAGCTTTTTATGAGCTAAGCATGTTTGATTTTGATTTGGTAGTACATGTTCAAACATCGGTCCTTAGGAATTTGTGTTGTATCCAACATCAAACTAGTGTTGGATTTTACTTTGGGATTGTGGGTCAGTGAAGGAGGAGAAATGGAATCAGGGTTATGAGTATTAATTTGAGAAGGAAGAAGGAAATTAGCAAAGTAGAGAAATCTATTTATTTAACAAGAAATAGAATGAGCAAAATACCTAGCTAGGTACCAGGGATTCAAAGATGAATAAAATACATTCCTTGCCCTTAAGTTACTTTTACCCTAGTAGGGTAGAAAGATACTTAAGGTGGGAATCAGAATATAGTTTAAATATAATGGCAGGAATGATTTCACATACTATGTAAACTTAGAGAAGGTCTAC
The DNA here is from genome assembly GCA_963574655.1 of Perodicticus potto. Lineage (NCBI taxonomy): Eukaryota > Metazoa > Chordata > Mammalia > Primates > Lorisidae > Perodicticus > Perodicticus potto. The sequence goes on from CAUYRH010140043.1 coordinate 15,144, forward strand.
AGAGATCAATTTATTTTATTTATTTGAAAAAAATGCTATAGTACATTTTTTTTCCTCTATTAACTCTTTCTTATCTCCATTAGACAGTGCCCTACTGAGTACCAAATTCCTAGAAAACATTCCATAAATGTTTTATAAATATTTCATGAACAAATAAATGAATTTTCTAAGTCCCTAAGACCTAGGAATTTAAATGCCTAGCATGTCTCAAAGGAAAGCTTATCTGAAACACTAAATGATTGCTTTTTTAAAAAATGCTTGGTTTTATTCTCTAAAGTGTTTGATATACTATATATTTTTATAGTATTGGAAAAATAGAGGACTTTTCTTTGGATGGCACTAACCTAACATTTTAGTAAAAGACAGATCAGATCGGGCGGCGCCTGTGGCTCAAGGAGTAGGGTGTTGGCCCCATATACCGGAGGTAGCAGGTTCAAACCCGGCCCAGGCCAAAAAAAAAAAAAGACAGATCAGATTAACTACATAAACACTTTAAAACTCCTACATGCAAAAGATAACACAAATTAAACACAAATGATGAACAGATAGTTTGCAAAATTTATATGAAATGTTTACTTAATACACAAGAAGTTCCTATTTAAGAAAATACAGAACAGGCGGCGCCTGTGGCTCAGTGGGTAGAGTGCCGGTCCCATATACCGAGGGTGGCACGTTCAAACCCGGTCCTGGCCAAATGGCAATAAAAAATAGTTGGGTGTTGTGGCGGGCACCTGTAGCTACTTGGGAGGCTGAGGCAAGAGAATGGCCTAAGCCCAGGAGTTGGAGGTTGCTGTGAGCCGTGATGTCACAGCACTCTACCGAGGGCAATAAAGTGAGACTCTGTCTGTATAAAAAAAAAAGAAAAGAAAAGAAAATACAGAGCACTCTACAGAAAAATGTAACAAAGTCTATAGTGAAATAAATACAATGTCTAATAAAATGTGAAACCTCACTAATAATAAAACTGTAAGCTTAAAAATTAGGAGATATCATTTCTTACCTAACAAATTGGCAAAGATTTAAAAGCTTAGTAATAACTGGTTTCAGGGGAAGTTATAGTACTCTATACACTACTGATAAGGATATAAATAATTACCTTTTTTCTGGAGAGAAATTCAAGAATTTGTATCAAAATTTTAAAGGCGTATTTCTTTTAACCCAACCATTCTCCTGGGAGTGTCCAATAGCAATACAGTTTTGTTTTCAATAAAGAATAATTGGGGGGTGGTGCCTGTGTCTCAAAGGAGTAGGGCGCTGGCCCCATATGCTGGAGGTGGCGGGTTCAAACCCAGCCCTGGCCAAAAACCGCAAAAAGAAAAAAAAAAATTGGGAGGAAACCTAAAGTTCCATAAATATAAGGTTGGTTAAGTGATTAGCTTAAATAATAGGAAACACTATACAACTATTAAAAAGTATGAGCAATCTGTATTCACTGACATGGTCCTGGCATGACCACAATAGACTATCAACCAAAAAAGCACTATATAAACTATTCTTATGATGGAATCCTTTTAATGTAAATTGTGTACGGGTGCATGCCACACAATATATACCAATCTGTTACTAACAGTTGCCCATGGAAAGAATATGGGATTATGGAAAGGTGAGGTAAAGTAGAGCAAGACAAAACAGATATTTTCCAAATTATAGATTTCTGAATTGTTTGTAGTTTTGACAAAATCATGTACTGTTTTTTTAAAACTATATTTAAATAGTGTAATAAAATGACAGAGGGGGGAGGAGAAGAGGTTTTATGCTTGAAGAAAATGCACAGTGTTCAGAGTACAGATGCAGAACAGATCACCATGAAGTGAGATGATTAGGAAAGCTTCATAAACCAAGTGTCCGGTCAGCTGGTCCTTGAACAGATAGCTTTGGAAATGCAAAGGTGGGGAGAACACAAGAGAACTCTCAGTTGTGAAATGACTTCAGCAAAGGTACAGACTTAGAAATGAATAAGACCTACTGCTGTATCACAAACCAAACTAAAACTTGACATACTTGAAAGAACAATAATCATCGGTTCTCACGCTTCTGGAGGCTGGGTAGGCTCAGCTGGGCAGTTTTCACTTGAGAGGCTCTTATGTGGTTGCAGTCGGATTAGGGATGAGGTGTGGGTTAAACCAAGAAGAATTAAAATGAAACAAAAACAGTCAAGCATTTGTTAAGGAACAAAAAGGCAAGAGCCTGTTTCCTTAACCTTTAAAAGCTGAAGATAGCAGTAAAGGACAGATTGCTTGACCTGTTTCAAACAGTCCATAAATCAGATTAGAAAACACCTGTTTGGGCCTGTTGGAATAGATCAGTAGTTAATGTATCAGTAGTTAATGTAACCTCAGGGTTAATGTATGTTCTTTTTTAAGGTCAATTTTAACATAGTTCTCTTATCTACCTCCCTATATTTTGTTTCCCCCGGCTTTGATGTTTACACAAGACCACCAGTGTGTCAAGAGTAGGGTCAAAGTACTTCCCCTCCCCCCCGGTTCTCTTGATGATTCCAGTATTATTTGAAATGTTAACATTGTTAAGAACACAGTAAAACAGGGGGTGGGGGGGGTGGAGGGCACCACTTCCTTGCTACCTTTTGCCATGTGAAGTGGCTTGCTTCTCTGGGCCTCATAGTTTATTTCTTTGAAAATAACTTAGTGTCAAAGTTTACTTTTCCTTCTGTCCCCTCAGGGTGCCATCCCTAGGAGCAGAATGAAAGCAACGAGGTAGGGGTTATCTTAAAGTTTCACCATTCAAGTGTCTGAGAGTTGATTCTAGCTGTGGGATGTCAGCTAGAATACCTACTCAAGGTGTCACCTGTGATGTGGCTTCCTCACAGAATAGTGGCTGGGTTCCAAGAGTGAGCATCCCAACTGGACCAGGCTGATACTGCGTTACCTTTTAAAACCTGGTCTTTTTTTTTTGAGACACAGCCTCAAGCTGTCACCCTGGATAGATAGAGTGCTGTGGCATCACAGCTCACAGCAACCTCCAATTCCTGGGCTCAAGCAAGTCTCCTGCCTCAACCTCCCAAGTAGCTGGGACTACAGGCGCCTGCCACAACGCCCGGCCATTTTTTGGTTGCAGCCGTCATTGTTGTTTGGCGGGCCCAAGCTGGATTCGAACCCGCCAGCTCAGGTGTACGGGGCTGGCGCCTTAGCCTGTTGAGCCACAGGTGCCGAGCCTAAAACCTGGTCTTAGATAGCACAGAGCATCACTTACTATAGTCACAGGCCTATTCAGAGTCAACAGAAGGGATTGTAGTCCCGCAACCCTACCCCTGATGGAAGAAATATCAATGTCATACTGTTAGAAGAGCAAATAGGATGGGAGATTTGGGCACAAGATCCTCTGTTTGCTAGAGTTCCCTCCACTTTCTAAACTCTCTCCTGACAGGGGCCAGTTTCTCCCATCAACCATACTCCCTGCCGTCCATAGGCCTCGGAGTTTATACCTCCTGTAGATAAAAGGATCCAGAAAATTTTGGGCAAAGTGGTAATAGAGTGAGCTTTCAGCTTTAAAAATGATCACTGTGATGATATCTTACAGGGAAGACTAGAGAGAGGAAAGATTAAGTAATAAAAACAGTAGATGCTAAAGCTCTGCCCCTGTTCATCAACTCTCCTACTCAATTCAGCAAAATGACGCCTAAGTACGATAGACAGGGGTCCTCCATATGCTTTACCGAAGCATTCAGTCTTCAGAGTGCTCTCAATGAATTTCAATTCATGTAGAACCAGATGCTCCTCTGACTGGCAGGAAATTCCTAGGCTATAGGAAGTAATTGAACTTTTCTTTCTTTTTTTTTTTTTTTTTGAAGTTTTTGGCAGGAGCCGGGTTTGAACCCGCCACCTCCAGTATATGGGGCCGGCCCCCTACTCCTTTGAGCCTCAGGTGCCGCCCAGTAATTGAGCTTTTTTTTTTTTTTTTTAAATCCACTTCGCCGAGGTTTTTAAGAATACCAAGGTACCACTTCGCCAACACTGATATTTCTTCCACTGAGCAAAGGACACAGACTCCGAGGAAATCAAACCCAATTTGGCCACCAACTCACTCATGTCGCAAGTGCTCTAATAGTGTATCTCTTAGTGTGATACTGCAAGGAAACACAGAAAGAAGGGGACGGGGAGGCTCTGAGGTCTGTTCAAATTTCTGGACTAGCAATTCAAAGCTTAGGTATAGTTATTCCCAGCATTCCTCAAGTCCTGTTAAGAGATTTGTGTCAGGCAATGAAAAATTGTAGCATTGGCCTGATTTTTTAATTTTCTTAATTATCTTAAGGGCATTCCTCCATTCCCAGAAAATATATGCCCTTATCTTTTAATTTTCTTAATTATCATTTTATTGAAAAACTGTCAGAATCCACCTGTTCTTTCTCTCAGCACTCCTTTCTTCTATTTCCATTGGTGCTGGACAGAGTCCTTTCCCCTTACACTATGTAATTTGGAAAAGGCTGTGTCAGTTGCATAAAATATTTCTAATCTCCATAATTAAGATGCTGCTGGTCTGACAACTTTGCTCTCTTACTCCCCTTCAGCTAGTTTCAGGGATGTAGAAAGACATTTCGAGGAGTACTAAAGCAAAAATGACATGCTGTTCTCCTCCCAAAGGGCCTGCTCAGGATTGTCCCCAGCCTTCCTAGGCGCTATCCTGGAAAGTTTCATTTATGGTTTCTTGAAGTAGGAAAGAGAAATTACACCAGTGTTCTTCAGACCACCTCCTCTCCATTCCCTGAAAATATATGCCCTGCCCTCAGTATGGATTCAGAGAAAATCCAGATTGCCCTTCCTTTGGTCTGCCCTGGAGATCAATTCCCAGCACAGCATTTGATGCAGAATAATCACCGATAAATCTGCATTGAACAATTAAGTGACCAAATGCTGTGGTCAGAGAGAAAATTAGAGGCAGGAAGTAGCAAAGCATTGCAGTTCATGGTAAGAAATCTTTGAAAATCATACTGTCCATTTTTCTATGCTTTTAGGAAAAAAAAGAGATAACAATTCACCAAAATTGCCATAAGTTCAATGCTTTTTTTTTTTTTGCCTCCCAGTAGTTTGAAACATATTCAGTTCTATCATATAAAAGTCCCATCTCACCTCATAGCAATTCTAATAAGCAAAAAGCACTATGCTATTTTTGAGATTAGTAAAATGAGGTATATTTTTAGTCTAGATAGATGAGATTATGCTGTTATAACAATAAACCATCAAATCCAGGTATTTTAATGAATAAAATAAAAGTTTATTTTTCCTCCATGATATATATAGCACAGCGGTTGGCCCAGCTGGGGTGAGGTGGGGATGGTCATGTCTGCTTCAGCTAGTCTCAGGGGCCCAGGCTTATATTTCACCTGCACCTTGCACCCTGTGTAACCTGAGGTCTTCCAGCCTCTCAGGGAAAAGAGAGGATTGCATAATTCAAACCCATAGACTTTTTACTGCTTTGGCCCAAAATTACACATAACATTTTGGGTTGCATTTTATATGTATTAACTAATACTAGTCACACATCTTTGCATGACTGAAGAGGAATGGATTATTATATAAACATTATTATCATTGTCACTACTGACAATTTTTCCATTGTCCAATAGCTGTGAAGTGACAGGATTAACATTTAAATCCAAGCTGACCCCGGCGCTCATGCTTTTAACCACTGCATTTTCTATTCATAACTTTGAAGAGTGGTTCTGTGGATAGAAGTAGCCATGGCATAGGGAAGCCACTACAGAGTAACAGAAGGAGCTGTGGACTTGCAACAGGTGAATTAACATCCTGGTCCCTTAGCCTCTCTGCTAAAAGAAATTTCCCATCTATAAAATAAGAACAAAGGGAAAGCTCATTAGATTGTTGTGAAGATGAAAGTAAGAGAGACTTTTTGACATAAAACACATCCACAATGAATGTTTAAGTCAGAATTCTTATCATTTTGTCTTCCAGGCCCTCTCCCTGTCACAGAACTGCCTTCCTAGACAGTAAGGCCTTCTGTAGGGAGACCTTTTGCTGAAAGTTATGGTTGAAATTTTGCCAGAGGAAAGACTAGTAATCTGATCCCAACCCTTTGAGCGCTCAAGTTCAGATTCCCTTACCAGTCCTTTCCCTGACATAAGCGATTTTCTTCAGCCTTGCCAAGCACAACTCAATTATGAGTTCAGGGGAAAGGAAGGATAATGTCACAGTGGAGTTAAAAGTTGTGGCTTGAGCGCAGTCTCACATTTAAAAACACTGTAAATGTCGGAGCCTCTCTAGGAAGTAAACGCCAAGGCCCAGGTATTACAGTGAGTGCCAGTGCTTTCACTTTTCAACCTATTGAGAAAACCCATTTGGTTTATCATTGCATCCTCTTCTAAACTCCAAAAACGGGTCTTCTATATTATCTTAATATTATTATTTTTTTAAAGTGCATTAATGTGGTTAGGTAATAAGAGAAAATGTCTCATTTAGAAAGCTAATGGACCTTTTTCTCCTGGGAAAGGAAAGGAAATTGCTTCCTATGGGAAGGTGCATGAACTCTTTTAGGCCCCTGGGTAATTACTAGGAAAGTACTGGTGCAGATAATTTACAATCCAGGAACCAAGGTTCATGGCAAAAGTAATGAACTTCCCTGAAGCAAGTCTCCTTTTTCAAAAGGAGCCTGAAGGACAACACCCTTTATTCTTCACTTTGCCTTTCTTGTTAGCAACTTAAACATGCTGACACATTGGTTCCAATCTTGGGCTCCCATGTCAGACAAATGAGCGTTTGATAACCAGTTCAGCAAATTACTGGCTGTAGGACCTTGTGTGAGTTACATATGTTCACTGAATGCCTGTGTCCTCATCTGTGACATTGCATTACGATTATTAGATTATTAAAAAAGGGAGAGCACTTTACAAGGTTACAGTGGTGTACCTGGCAAGTTTGACACCTTGGAATGATGAAAGGTGGAATGTGGAATGATGAAATTATCATCAGGAGTCACCATTTTCTTAATTTATTCTTTCATTACAAAGCAATTAACAATTAAAAGGGTAACATTTCATTAAAAAAGCTAAAATACGTATTTGTATGAACTGAAATTTATACTTAGTAAACATGGTATTACACTTTGCAGTGCACACAGTTTTGCTATTTTAAGTTTTAAACCCAAATTAAAAGTTCAAAGGGTCACATAGAATGAGTAAGTTAAATTAATCCAATTTTGCTTCCTCACCTTTAGAACCACTGTGCTGTCACTGTTTATTTATATCTACTGTTTAAATGTAGAGACATACAGTACCACAGGGATCGGAGACATGAACAATACCCTCAATGAGCGTGAACTATTCCTAACCATTATGAATTTACTCTCAAAGCAAGCCCATGCAGCTGTGTCCACCTGTGTCATGGTTGACTGTGTCACAAGCAGTTCTCTGAACTAACTTTCATGTAAAATACAATGATTACTAAGAGATAAAGTAATATTCCGCAAACTGCATTGATCTTGCCCCAGGGTCTTATCTCAAGTGCCAGCCAGGACCAGTCTAGCAGACTCTGGTGCTCCCCAGGAACACCAGCATTGAAGGATTTACAGGAGGTTGGAAAGGGGGTTGCTGAAACTATGCAAATTAAGAAAGAATACCATGGCTTGGCGCCTGTGGCTCAACAGGCTAAGGTGCCAGTCACGTACACCTAAGTTGGTGGGTTCGAATCCAGCCCCGGCCCGCCAAACAACCATGACGTCTGCAATCAAAAAATGGCTGGGCGTTGTGGCGGATGCCTGTAGTCCAGCTACTTGGGAGACAGAGGCAGGAGACTTGCTTGAGCCCAGGAATTGGAGATTGCTGTGAGCTGTTGATGCAGGACAAGGCAGCTCTACAACCGCTGCCTTGCCCCTGGCGGCACTGATGCTGTGGCAAATGGAGAAACAGGCTTGCGAAAGGGCCGAACCTGTGCGGAAGACACTGGTGCCTTGCTGTCTGCTCCACGTGCAAATCTAATTGGTCAATACCATGTCGGTCTCAGGGGCCCGGGTCTTCACTGGACAGCTGGCTGTAACTAATGAAGACCCGCCCCTAAGAAGCTCCGACAAGGCAAGTCCCTGGGACTATATAAACCCCTAAGCAAAGAGCTCACTGGCAGATTTTCAGCAGGACTTCGAAGAGAGAACAGCTAAGAAGCCGACCTCGGCTAGACCTCGGAGAGGGAGCAGGAAGAGTTGCCTGCTCCCTTCCAGAAGCCGACCTCAGCTAGACCTCAGAGAGGGAGCAGGAAGAGCTGCCTGCTCCCTCCAAAAGCAAACCTTGACTAGACCTCAGAGAGGGAGCAGGAAGAGCTGCCTGTTTCCCTCCAGAGGCAGGAGAGTTTGCTCCCCTCCTGGGTCCTCTTGCCTGGAGGTTTAGTTCTTCCTCTATTTATAATTCTTTCCTGTAAATAAATCCTAACTTACCACCACTATTGTGGTCCGTCGATT